>QFET01009630.1:0-17760 GCA_003316355.1 Tuber calosporum | reverse complement strand
CTTTCGCTAATGGCCCGCACCGTTGGCCTCATCCACCCAAACCAATGTGGCTCGCTCCCTGTCTTCAGCACCTTTGACGCATGTGCTGCCCTCACTCACGAGGTCCGCCTGCTGCAACGTGCAGGCCTCAAAACCTCGACCCTCTTCCTTGATATCAAAGGAGGCTTTGATAATATTTCCTCTACCTGTTTATCTTCCCTACTTCGCGCCAAAGGCGTATCTCCTTATATAGTTTCTTGGGTTCGTTACTTTTTGACTGACCGCAAATTCCGCTTGATCTTTCAAGGCTCCCCTAATATTTTCTTACCTGTTCTAGTGGGTGCCCCACAGGGCTCTCCTATCTCTCCTTTGTTATTTTTAATATATGTTTCTTCCCTGCACTTGTCTATCCCAAAGGGGATTATGTTTTCTTATGTTGATGATTTTACTGTTACTGTTGGGTCTGGGTCATACCGGAGGAACACACAGCTTCTTCAACATTACTACACCTGCCTCTGCAGGAAGGCTACCCCACTGGGAATCTCCTTCTCCATCCCAAAACCGAACTCATCCACTGGCGAACTCCAAGGGATCGCTCTCCCCCCTCTCTGGCCCCGGTCTCCCTCGATGGGAGTCTCTTCCACCCCTCTTCCATAGTCCGCTGGCTTGGATACTGGTTCTCACCCTCAATGGAAACCTCCACCCACTTCCTCAAGAGACTAGCCCTCGCTCAGGGGGCCTTTGGCCTCATTAGGCAACTCTCCCCTCCTGGCATAGGCATAGTACCCTACCTGAACCGCAGACTGGCCATGGGCCTGCTGCTACCGATCCTCACCTACGGAGCTGACCTCCTCGTCCACAATGCTTCAATGATGGCTAAGATGGAGGTCTTTTGGAGCAAGGTCCAACGATGGGTCACTAACTGCTTCTCATCGACTCCTGTATCTATCCTTCCCTGTGAGGCTTGCCTCCCCCATCTCAACTCGCTCCTCCCCCATCGCCGGAGGATGGCCGCAATAAGGGTGCCCTGTTCCCCTCCCGAGATCAACCCAGCCGCAGCCCGGCTGCCCCCATCATTTCCATCCTACTCCAATTTTAGGGCAGGGGACTCCTCCCGCCACCTCCTTCGGGGCCTTAGGGCCAACTACATCCCCCTCCGCTGGAACAAACCAAGACCCATACCTGCTGTCCGCTCTCACCTCCCAATCGATGCAATGTGCTACCTCTTGGTCAAGGTGGCAGCGGACGGGTTCAAACTCCCACAGATAAACTCACACCTTCTGCCGGGCACTGTCCTAGCCCCCCCTCCTCCGATCCCAGGTGCTGTCTCCTACAAATTGATGAAGGAGGAGTGCAGAAAGGACCTCCTCACTGATTGGACACTTCTGTCCCCACCCCCTCCTTACTACCAGTACAAGCCGTCCCTACGCCCACATGCCTTCATGGGCCTCGACCGCTTCACAGCTGGGCGAATCCACCAAATGCGCGCTGGCAAGAGCTATCTTGCTGCGCAACCCTCATGGAACGATGCTGATCACTCTCCCACCTGCCCTTCCTGCGACTTAGAGGAAGAAACCTTCGAGCACGCAATTCTCCACTGCCCCTCCAAGTCCCGAGAACGCCAGCTTTACCTTCCGAAGCTGTCTACGATGGACCCTGGCTCTCCACTTTGGGCCGACCTGGACATGATCCTTGGTCTTGCCTCATACATCCGTGCCACACGCACTAATTTCCCGCCCACCATGCCAGCAGTTTTTGCTACTGCAACCTCCTCCTCCTCCGACTATGACTCAGACTGAGCGGTTTGACTTTCCTCTTATATTTATATCTTTCCTGTTGGTTATGATTTCTTTTGGTGTCATTTCACTCTACACTTTTTGAATTAGTCGCCATTGCTGGGCGCGGTGACGGTATGGTCATCACTAGGGGAGAACTTGTGCGTTTATTTCCTTTGTTTTGCACGTTTGGAATTAACGTTTCGTTTATGCCATAGCTAGCGCTCCATGCAGGTTCCTGTACGTTAACAGCGAATATATGAGATAATCAAAAAAAAAAAATCAAAACCCCATAGTTAAGGGATCATCAAGCAACGGAGAAGAGATCTTAACAATATATCAAGTTATTTGGTTATTAAGCCTTTGAGAAAACCTTTATCTTTTATCATATTTTTTTACCGAGCTTTCCTGACAGTGCTCCCATATTCTCGATACGAGCACGACCTACACAATTCATCAGTACCCAATTGGCTACCCAGTAACATGCATGTCCTTCACAGATATTGAATACTGTCCTGAGACTCAACTACTGGTTTTCCACAATTTCATGGTAGGTCCAACCTGCCTCAAACCGCAGAGTTTGCAACGCACATCTCTGTTTATATGATATTGACTGGTATCACAATTTCTGCTTCTCATCTCCAGCAATATGTTTACTTTTATACTAATCTCCCTTATTGTATTTTCTTTTTCCTGCACTATCTCCGGTATCTATGGGGCTCATTTTGTGTTCTCAGTACCATGGGTTAAACCCGTGGCAGCATCCCTGTATTCAGGTTCTTCATGCCGGGAACATGTAAACAGGGGAAAAAATATAAACTGCAACGGGTATAGTAGCTACTGTTTCTGATCACACTCCTTGACAATTTTGGACTGGTTGGGCCCTTGGCTCTCTCCCACTTTTCCCCAGATTATCCTAGCCTCTTGTCTCTGTGCTCGATCTCAAAGATATCCAGAGGCTCAGGCTACGTCTATACTCTCTCATTGGGCATTTTTGGCAGTGATTATAATTCATTGACGGATCCTCCAGGATATGGTAAAACTAGGGCGGTGGTCACCCTTGAATTATCAACCTCGGCTTAGTTCTTGTCTAACTGTACTCAAGTCCCATTCCCCAAAAATTCTTCTCCATCTAGGCTCCGCCTCGTCAGGGCATCCTCGATGATGTGGTGGGGAGCTTACCTTGGTAGCCTTTGCGAAGATCGCTACCAGCTCATCAATTCTCTTGACTCCGACGTCCTGCGAAAGCCCCTCCAACAACTCACGACCTCTGATCACTGTCTCGCCATAGCCTTTTCCAGAATAGTTCTCTACCCACTCCCAGTATATGTTGCCATCTTTCTTGCCTTCTCTTACCAACCTGAGGGCAACCTCTTGGTATCCAAGCAGACAAGGCGCCACTGCAACTTGGAGTGCGAGGAAGTCCTGACTCATTCCAACGTCCAACACAAACCGTGTGTACGCGGTACATGCCAGCGATTCCTCGGTCTCCTCGACCTGGGGTTGGGTTAAGCCAAAGCGGGAGCAGTAGTCGAGGTGGAGGGTGGTCTCGGCCACCACGCATTGGACAATAGATGCGGTTTTCGAAATTGTCGGGATTGACACAGATTTATAGCCTGCAAGCGAGTTTGCCCGAGCAAATTGGATCTACCTAAGGTCAGCGGACTGAACTCTCTGGTGCAGGTGGATAAGTAACTAAAAAGAGGTAGTCTTGGATGAGGTAATGCTGAAATGACTCTTTTTGAAGCGTTCCAGCTCCTAGTTGGGTTGTAAACGGGTGGTGAGTATATTCGTGCCATATTGGCTTCACTGAGGGATGGTTCAGGAGGTAGTCGACGAAACGTCCGCTGTGAGCAATTAGTATTGGATTAAAATGTGAGGAGAGAAACAAACGGGGCGAAAGGCATTATATAATTGCTGTGCAAGTGGTTGATAGGTCCATGCCCTTTTCCGAGTGTGAACGCCGAGGATATCCCGGCAGAGACGTAGTTGCAACCTGCTCGGACTGCTTCAAGAACCTCCATTCCGCGAGCGAGATTTGATGCAATTGCCGCTACAGTTTGGTTTAATAACTAAGGTCCAAAAAAAGCGGATATAATAATGGGGGCATACAAGCCAAAGAACACCCAGTACCGTGGGTATTCTTGGTGTTCACATACGGGCTCTCAATAAGTGCAACATCTTTCCCATCCCAAAAGACATCAATCACAACCTCTTCTTCTTCCCTCCCGGCGGGCACATAACCTCCTTCCGTCCTACGGAACGGCAAATGGCCGCCCTTAAGCAAGATGTTTTTGGGTCCCATCCCTCCAAGGGCCTTCGCAGAGGAAATGAGTTCATCAAGTGAGTTCAAGGGTTGATGACCGGGCAAAAATTGTATAGCTTCCGGGATATTTGGAGTAAGAAGTAGAGCCAATGGGAAAAGCTTTTCTCGTACAGCATTCACAGTGCTTTCAGGTGAAAGCTTAGATCCGGTGGTAGATATGATTACTGGATCAATGACTGTTTTCGTGATGCCATATTTTTGTAGAATCTCGGCTGCCACCGAAACGTTCTCCTCACTGCCCAGCATACCTGTGTCGAGGGTATAATGTTAAACCTAGTTGATTCTAGGGAAATATGGGTGGTAACCGATTTTAACCACGTCTGCCCCAACATCAGAAAGCACGGCCTCCAAGCAGGTGCGAAGAAAAGGTCCTGGGATATGATGAATACTGTCGATCCCAAGAGTGTTTTGTGCCGTGAGAGCAGTGATGGCTGTCATGCCATAGCAGCCGTTAGCTGTGATTACCTTGAGATCTGCCTCAATCCCGGCTCCACCGGAGGAATCGGAGCCGGCAACTGTTAGAACTCGGGGGATGGCTGCCCCGGTGTTGGGCATTCTAAAAGAGCGCCGGACCTGTGACACTTGAGTTAATAAAACTTAGATGGCATTCAAGGAGAGAGCAAAAGGGATTCTCATAGAATTCATGAAATAGTGGGGTCAAGGAGGGGCAAACCGCAAAAGTTGGGTGGACGATAGGACCAATTAATGGAGGCAGGTTGGAGGGAATTATGCAGTCGATGGTAAATTTATCTTGCTTGTCAGGATCTTGGTAAAGATATGAGATTCTAACTCAATGGATTTCGTTCGAGGAGTCCCCCAGTCTCTACTCCTATGGCACCAGTTGGCAAGTAAGGAAGGGGCTAGAACTTTTGTGCTCTTCTAATATCTAGAGTACTGGTATTTTATCAAGTGTTTCTTTCCTCAGCTTGTGTGACGGGCACCCTGGTTTTCCTTTCCCCACATCGTGACATCACTACCCCTCCTCACGAGTGCAACCAGAATTCATCTCGAACTCATCTCCTTCCAACGCCCTCCCCTCTTTTTCCTTTTTCTCTTTTTCTCTTTTTTTCTTTAGCTACACAGAAGTTCAGGATGTCACCGCCCCGACCAAACCTCGAATTATATCTGGTGACAGATTCCTTGAACCTACCTCCCAATTCGACTGTTTATTCTCAGGTAGAAGCATGTCTATCTGCGAAGCACCCCCCAACTATTGTTCAATTACGCGAGAAGCACCTCTCCACCGCTAAATTTATTGATCTTGCTCGTGATATTTACGCTCTCACTTCTAGGCATGGGGTACCTCTGCTTATCAACGATCGTGTAGATGTTGCGTTGGCTGTTGGATGCGAAGGGGTTCACTTGGGGTGGGATGATATGGGTATCATTTCTCCTATCTCTCTTTCCCTAGCTCCACTTAACTTGCAACACACCAACAATAACAGATGTTCCTACAGCTCGGAAGCTATTAGGTCCGGAAAAGATTATTGGCCTCTCGATATCTGACCATGAGCAACTTGAGAAAGCTCTGGGGGTGGATCCGACATATCTTGGGATAGGGCCGGTTTTCTCGACCCCTACCAAACCTGACCACAACCCCCCACTTGGTACATCCGGTGTCCGCTCATTACTCTCTGCCATACCCCCCACGATGCAGGCTGTAGCAATTGGCGGGATAAACCACGGTAACGTTCAGCGCGTGTTGTTCCAATCCAAAGACATGTCTGGGAGACGGCTCGATGGGGTGGCCGTTGTTTCTGCAATTATGGCTTCACCGCTGCCCGTGGGAGCTTGCAATTTGCTCCATGAAGCTATAAATTGGCCTCCACTATTTGTGCCCACGGATTATTCCGTCCGGACAGAAGACTTCCCGATTTATAGGGATAACATCCGCAAACACAGACCGTTGGTTCATCACATCACAAACAATGTCGTGAAATCTATCTCAGCGAATGTATCTCTGGCACTCGGTGCCTCTCCAATCATGTCTGAGAATCCCGCAGAGTTTGCCGATCTCGCTGCCTTGCCAAATGTGGGTTGTGTACTTAACATGGGCACCTTTGCTGGTGGTAGAGAATCCGAAGCCTTCTTCCTAGGGGCGCTAAGGGAACACAATGTCCGTGGGAATCCAGTAATATTCGATCCGGTGGGTGCAGGCGCTACCAATGCCCGTAGAGAATTTGCCCAAATGATCGTGGGTGCGGGCTACTGTACTGTCATTAAGGGGAACGAGGGCGAAATCAGATCTTTGGCTGGGCTGGCGGCGGTGAAAATGAGAGGTGTGGATGGGGCTGGAGAGGAAGGAAGCGGGAAAGAGCTTGCCAAAATTGTTCACGATTTGGCAAGTTTGGAGAGTATGATTCTGGTGTTTAATAATATTGAGGGGTGCTAACTCCAGGTCGTAGATAACATCGTCCTCATGACAGGGCCGAAGGACTATATATCTAATGGCGCTCGCACTTTCTGTCTTAGTAATGGATCTAAATACCAGTCTCGTGTTACTGGAGTATGTTTTTAACCTGCCCTTTCTGATTTTGATCAGTATGTCTAATTTTCACGGATAGATTGGATGCGCGCTGGGATCCGTTATTGCAGCCTTTTGCGCCGCAGCCCCAGTCGACGAAAGTCTGATTGGGCCAGTTATTAGTGCTGTTGGAATGTATAACATTGCTGCTGAAAGAGCCGAAACCCTCATGGATGGTAGCGATCAACCAGGAAAGTGGGCAACAACGTTTGTGGACTGCCTAGCGGCGATGGCGGTGTCCAACGAGAATCTGACAGAATTGATTGCTGCGCAGGAAGTAAAGGAGTTGACCAACTTAGATAAATGGGGGAGGTCCACCGGGGGAGGGTTTGAAGTAGAGTGAATATTTGGCTGAAACCTAAGGACATGGACAATAAGTTATGTTTACGGAGTGGTCAAAGTAACTGACATGGATCTAGAATATCATGACTCGGTGCAGCTGGAGGGAGCAAAAGGTTGATTTCTCCGAGCCTTTTAAATTATAAAAATTGTGATTTTGCTGCCTCAAGTAACTTTTGGTGACCATGAGCCTAAGATAGACTTGGGTCCTTGATATCACCTACATACTCAGCTGGTGCTGGAGGGGCAGCTACTACTCATTGGCGTTAAAACTGTTAGCTACTCTTAAATATTTTAACCGGCGCTAATATGTAGAGCTCTGTAGGGAGTGTCGGAAGGACCTGGGTGTATTGGAATTTTTTTTTTTTTAAAAAAAAAAAAAAAAACATTAGTGTATTCAATAGGATAGAGGCGCTCCGATGCGGGTTCCGTTGTCCTACAGAAAATGCTCATTTTTATAGAAAATTCTAATCAGGAAGTGCATTAAATTTTAAGAGCTGAATTCTGATTTCTCGTGTTTCTTTTTTCTTGTTATGAGGCTTCTCTTAAAGACGTACTAATATTATTATATAAAACACAGCAGTAGTCTATACTCCATATAGAATCTTCAGTTCCTGACCCGGCTTCACGCCTTAAATTTGTTTGGCTTTGGTGTGTGAGATGTACCATAGTGTTCGCGCTCGCCGAAAGTGAGAGGCCTCATCATGAATCACTCGGCAAACGACCTGTTTGATCGTAAATAGGTGTGTCCATGAAAATAATCCTCTACAACTACTCGCGCACATAGGGCCAGGGGCCATCAGTTCTTTTCTATAATATCATAGCTTCCAACTACACCTTACTATTCACAGTGCTACACACCTGAGTGGGGATTTCCGCGATTTTTTTCTTTAAATTCAAAATTGGAAGACATGGTTCAGTCAAAATCCTCCAACCACTTCCCACGAAAAAAATCAAGAACCCTTTGCACCTCAGCCGTTTTTCAATCCTGTTCCCATACGAAATTCCCAGGGCCCCATTCAGGGTTTCGGGCGTTCGACGATTTCACGTCGTTCTCAGATGTTCTCTTCTGTGGTTTCAAAGGCTCTATCCCGCCCTGGACGTAAACGCAGTTCTCCGCACCTCTCCCAGTTTGTGCAAACGCCATCACCACCCACAAACCCTGCCTCTTCGCCGCTCTTTGTATCTGGAATACCAGCGCCAGAAACCCCTCAGCCAAAGTTTGAAGCACCCTCCGGAGCTCCTTGCCTTCCCGAATTACAATTCTCTTCAGATCCACTAATGGAACAAGCACCCATTCCACCTGGGTTAATGGGGAGAGCTAGTTTGGTCGATGTCAAACGCAAGGAAAGTGTGCCTCCTGTCCCATCGGAGTGGCTTGGGGGGCATAGGTCAAACACATCGTTGAGGTATCCACTCCGTGGAGAAAGTTTGAATCCAGGAACCAAGCCCCTTCGAGCCCGTGACTCGTCTCAGAGTGTGTTGCCCGCTGTGCCTGCGTTTGTCACCGTAGACGAAGAGGTGATCCAGAATTGCCAAACTGGAAATGATATAAATATCCAATATTATCCACATGGGGACATACCAAAGGTTAAAATCTATGGTGTTGATGGCCAATTGGAGACTGAAGAAAGGATGTCTTTAAACAGTGGTCATCCTCTCAGGGTCACTCTCCTTGATTTCCCGGATGGTATATGGAAGAGTCTCGCTTCTGTTGTGAGTTATGATTAGTCCTATTATTTCGTTGGGTTCCAGAAATGCTGACACAATCTAGACGGAACCATGGGACCTATCGCGTTTATCTCGTTGCTCAAAAGCGCTCCAGAAAGCGATCGATCCGCATCTATACGCAGAAATCAACCTTTGCACTAACCAACCCCACGGGTTCTCCTATGCCTACCTTGCTGAGCTATTGTATTCCCTGACCCAACCAGGAAATCGCATCAAAATTCGTCGATACGCGAAAACCCTTAAGGTTGCCGCCGGTTGGGAGGAAAACTCTATTAAACTCTACGACGGGGTGGAGCCCCTTACGACTAACGATATACGTGATGCCGACGGAGAACAGATGCTCGATCCGGAGACTGTTGTGGACTTGATAAAGGAGGAAGGCCTTGAAGGGGATGGTGGGATCAAAGAAGTGAACTATCTGCTGGCTGCTTTTTTGAACCAAGCCCTGGATCTGGAAACATTTATTCTTGACACTGCTATCCCATTGCGAAACGGACTTATAGCTTCCATTGCCGCAGTGAGAACGATAAGGAGAGTAGAAATAAACATTGCTCAGCCCACTAGGACACAGCGGAATGTTGATGATTGGAGGGTTGTTGAAAAATGTCTCGTTAGCAAATACAGACCAAACATTAGTCTGTTTTCTGAGCTCTCTCTATTCCACCTAAGGCTCACCAATCTTCCGACCAGAGGTGGGCCATGGTATGTTGGGCTGTGGAAACTAATCGAGGGACTTACCACCCTTCGTGTCCTGCAAGTTGAACTACCGGTGATCAGCAGGACCAGATATCCAAATGCCTTTGATGAGGAAGGCTGGTTGAACTCGCTAGCGGGGGCATTCGCTCCAAAGATGCCACCGATTTGGGAAGGCCACACCTCGTGCATCCATACATTGACTTTGTCAGGGTTTATAGTCGATGCTGCCTTAATAAAGAACGTCAAGAGTCTATCTCTTATTGGCTGCATGCGCATGAAGTCAAAGTTTCGCCCCAAATGGGCCAGTCTTGAGTACTTTCGTGCCACTGGATGGGCCTTCATCGACCTCGCAATGAAGTCTACTGATAGAACTACAAGAGAACTGCACTTTATAACAACCTCAGGGGAGAGCTCACCTTCCCCTACAGTGGATCTCACAAAAAAGGTCTTCCTTGAATATTACCCCAACCTCTATAACCTCAAGAAATTAACCCTAAAACCCCAATGGCATCTTGCTCCCCGCCAGATGACTTACCTACTCCGTCACGGGAACCACCTCACGCATCTGGGACTCTGGGTCCCGGAGGAGGTTTGGGGACTCTTTCTCCGCTATGCTCCCTCCATGCATTGTGTTCAGAAGATCCACATTCTCAACGAGGGTGTCGATAGGATTGGAGATGTGGCGGGTAGGTTGATTGCCTCCAATAGGGCCCACCAGGGGACTGTTATTGCGATTGGAAGGTGCGCCTGGAGGATTACCCTTGTGAGCGGTTTGCTTGATGATTGGCAATGGGGGCTCGAGAGGGTTAGGGGTGGGCTCAATGAAGCGCTCCCGAACGGACTTGGTGGGGGTTACTAAAATTTGAGAAAACCCTAGGGTTGATCTCATTGAATCACTCGATCAAGCGCACAGGGAGGTTCGGATACGTCTCGCTGTGTGTACCTTGGGGATTAGATGGAACATTTACGTTGGAGTTTTTGTGTGATGAGATTTTCCTGCGGATTTTGTCTGTTGATTCGGGTTTTCTGGGTTTGTTGCAATTTATTTCTCGGGGGGTTGGTGTTTGACCTTTGCTTTTGTTTGCTCACCCGGCTCTATGGATAGCTCATGTTAGTTATATTGTTTCGTTGGTGTCTTGCGCATAGCTTAAGGCATCAATGAAACAATTGCCGTACTACCCTGCCACTTTGACGGGTTTCCTTATTAGGTAGATGGCCAAGGTATATGGGAGGTTGCCCGTGAAAGCTCGGTCAAGTTGGGCTTAGTTATCAGTACTTCTAGCGTGCTATCCCAGCTTTACAACACCTTCTACAAAGGTAGTAATACTCTACATCAAGCTGTCATTAGCCATGGTATCTATGAAGGATCAAATTTCTAGCTGGTGAGCCGCGTTGTGATTTGAAAAGGCACCATTACTGTAGTGTCTTGTCCGCTCCTTTTCAGTGGCATACATTTGGCAGTCCCTCTCTCCCCTTGTGTGAGCAAAAACCAGCCCATCAACCATCTGCCATCTTTGCAGTCCTCCACCATACCCACTCAATGGGCAATTGTCATTATTGTACGATACTATATATTTTTTGTTTGATACAATGCTTTTACTGTCAGTCTGATCCTGGGGTTGATCCCTAGGGATATTGGGTAATTTCAGACCTCGGGGCTATCCCGGAGGATCCGTTAGGGCAAATCGCCACGATAGGGTATCTGTCCGACGAACCGGCAGTAGTAAATTGTGTTCGTAGTATACGTATGATAGAGCGGACATTTTCGAGCCTCAGGTAGAAACGAAAAGTCACCAAGGAAGAGAAAAGAAGTTAGCAAAACGAGGGAGAGGATCCGCTAACGGTGTGTGCTGATTGTCTGGACCATCCTTGCCCTCCTCCTTACTCTCCCCAGTGGCCCCCAGGGCACGTTTAAATACCACTCTTCCACCCAGAGTGTTGAATTCGTGGCGAATGGATATTCACCAAGAGCGCAAATATCCATGTAGGTCCCCGCGAGTCCATTTGCGCCTCCGACAGTGCATAGGTGGGTAGGCCAAAGGTAAATATTTAGAAAACAGAATTTTATAAGATACCAAGATTCGGAGTCTCGTACGGATGAATAGTGAGGTTCGGTAGGGTTGTAAGGTGCTAACGGCCCGGGTACTGGTTCTTCCGGTATGGTATTGACAAGGTATACCTATCCGAGCTTTCAATTCACCCGAAATTAGGATTGAGATCATATGCCCGAAGCCTTTGCTTACGGGTTATTACACCAAGGGGTTGAATAAAGCAAACCACCACACCGGCATATAAGATAACTCAGTATCCCCCAACGAAATGGGGCCAATTGACGCTCATTAACAGTTTCATTGTCACTCGTTCTTCGATCTCGAGAAAATACTACCACATTCGTTGATTCAAATACATCTAAATAATCCAACAAAATGCCTCCAATTAGACACTTTCTTTTGGGTGCATCCCTCCTCCTCGGTGCAACTGCCCAGGGCTCGCCTCCAATGCCGCAAAAGACTCTCTCTCCGCACGTCCTCACGGAGTGCGGCTGCAGCCCGGTGATCACAAACTTCCTCCACTGCCAGAGCCTCAACAAGGGGGGGCACGATTGCGTCTGCCAGAGCGACTGGTACAGTAGAGGCGCGGGCTGCATCAGCTGTCTAGCGCTCGCCGACGATCCGCTACATCTCCCGCCCTCCAACGACTTTTTCGAAAACTTCGGGCAGGCCCTGGTAAGCGTGCTTGAGGCCTGCACCACTCCGGGAGGGTCAGTCAGTACGAATGGTAGCGCTGTATGCAGCGGGGCTACCAGTGATGATGATGATGCCTGCATCTATTTCAACCCTAAGGCCGGCGGGGAGAGCTGGGCAACTAGGAAGGACTGCGAAACTGGGAATACACTTACCGGGTACTTTGAGTTGCATTTGGGGAGTGTTCCGGGGGTCAATGACACCAAGCCGATTGTTAGCACTAATGTTACGACTTACCCTTCCCGTATCCCCCTGACCACAACATCGCATTCTGCTCATTCTCCAACCAGCTCTCCTCCGTTCCCTGGCACAAATAGTTCGACCCCTACGGGATATGGCTCGGGCGCCCCGGGTGCTAGCGGCTCTCCCATCATTCCATATAACGCTGCTCCTTTGATGGAACCCCGTGCTGGACTTTGGGCTTCTGCGTGTGTTGTTGGTGCGATTGCTGCTGTGGCATTCTTATAAACGGGAGGGAACCTTTTCCCCAGGATATGAATATAGGTGCACGATTCGCAATGTTGAGGATGCAGATGCGGGGCGATAATTTTAGGTCTTGAGGGCCTATGGTAATAATTGGGGATGGGGTATTTGCGCCCCTGGGATTAATCATCGAGAATAACGGAGGCATTATCAGCCGCTTTTTGACAATACTCAACGCGCTTCGATGCGCAAGGTGCTTCTATAAGTAGTTGGAGGAAGATCTTTATGTGCATACATAACTACCTGGATAGTTTTAGGGAGTTTTTCCCTCTCGGTCAGTGTTGAGGTCTGTTTAAAAAGAAAGGCCATCAAAATGAAGGGCTTTGGTGTAAGTGGGCCCAATCACCAAAGCCCTTGGCAGTCTGCTGTACTAAATCCGTATCAGAGATTGGGCATTGGTGTGAGGCATTACCGGGTAATATCTTGATAAACCGACGATAATGATGACATTCAATCGACGGTAGGGCTTTACAAGCATGTAGGCCCTTCAGCAGGCAACTGGCATGCTATAAACGAACGATGATATTCCCACAGATAAGGTCCTGTTCTGCATGCCACAAATACTATCGTATAGTATTCCTACATTTACAGCATATTTCTCCTTGTATTTTTGAAAAATACGCCGTAAAAGTAGGGAATACTGTAGTATTTGTGGCATGCCGAACAAGGCCTAAAGTAACTTTAAGTGAGGAATTTTGTTAATAGAGGATACAGTTTCCGATGGGCTATCATACTAACAATCTAACAGTGAGGTTTTTGCCCATATCTGGTACTTAATGGCCCAAGCGCCAAGACCTTTGCACGCCCACTTTATATTGAAAAATTACCTAATGACCAGAATAAAGTTACTACTCCTAAGTAGTAGCAATGACTACTGCGAGACTGTTAGGCATAGAAAGCCATCGGTTTTCAAAACCTCTAAAAGCGCTTTTGCCAAACACGCCTCAACTTTCTCCGGGCTTTCTGACCTTTCAACATGTCTGGGTGTTTCTAGTGAACCTGTTTTCAAGGCCCGGCCCAGGGGTTCTTAATTGAGTTTAGATACAGTGCAAACTTATATGGGGAACGGGCCTCTAGTTCAACACTATTGAGCTCAAACAACCCCATAACCATGTTCTCAGTCAGGGCAGAGAAATTGCCCAGCAAGATGGCCAGGGCAGGACAGTATATACTAACACAGGGATCAGAAGCACAGAAATCATTTCGATCGGGCCACCAAGCCCCCCAATCTGAGCTCCAGAATTCCCTTGTCACGTTTTCCGAACCTTTTTACAGCAGGTTGCGCATACCCGCACGAGAGCCGGAATGACGCTGGTTTCAAGTAAATGAACATAAACTCGTCAGTCAACTTGGGCAATTAATTTCTGCAAAGGTCCCCGGGTCTCCCTCCCAGGAGTAGCCCAAACCACCAACATGTTCCCTGTCCTTTCTCCGCTGATCGGACACATTCTGGCAGCCATTTTTTATTAGGTGTCTATTGGTCATGATCGTAGCCTTTCTTTCCTCACTGCGCCCATCATTGCAAATAATTCTTTTAAATCACTCAACGGTCTGGTTCCTCTTGGCAAGCCTGGGTCCTCATTTGAGTCGCTTCCTAACATATTTTGGTGTGAGCCCCACTCGCTTGTTTTCTTTCTTTCTTTCTTTCTTTCTTTCTTTCTTTCTTTTGCTAACAACTTGTGTACTGTGCAAGTATGTTTCCATCGTGTACTTGTAGGACTCAATCACCTACGATATGACATGCCAATAGAGATGTGAGGAGCGCACCGGGGGTTGTACTGTAGGTATGTCAGTCGAGCCCTTCCATATTGGGTTCTGAGTGTTCTCAGCCACCCGGAGACCAGTGTTTGCTCCAGCCACCGCTCAATCCCGTATATTTTATCCTAGTCATACCTAACTGGTTTAACTAACCGCCTCGCCCTGAGCTCGACATACGATACTTTTCCCTTCCGTCGGAAACTACCGTAAAAACACAAATGCGGCAAAGGAACCGTGTGTTGTGTTGTCGAGTACCGTATTCCCTACTCTTGGAGCGCAGGCGAAAAGCGCTGTAAAAAAAAAGAGATGCTCAGCCCCTGTGAGAGACATAAAAAAAAGCAAAAAAACACCAGACCTTACTAGATAAGGCAACTGCAACGACATAGAATACGGTTCTATGGGCTACGGAATTCAGCCTCATAGCCCGCGTTACACACCTAATTCCGACTAACCATGCCCGATCTCGACAGTCTTCTGCGCACATCCCATTCTCCATTGCTTCTAGCAGCACACGGAAAACAACTTACAAAGTCCGTTGTCAATCTTCGGCATGTCACGATTGCTCATTTTCTACTCGCGTGGCATAATCCAAGCCTGAAAAATAGTACTACAGCATAAAATACACCAGGATTTAGATATCCAGAAGTGTGCAAGTAGTAAAAAGCTAATGCAGATAACCTCCCCCCCGACCCAGGGGATTAAAAATCACCACTCATCAAAGTAATCTAGTAGGAAACACGGTTGCAAGCATCGAGAGCGTTCTGGCTATACCAAGGCTGTAAACCGAGGGGCTGAAGATGCCCGTCCTGTTTATTGACACCTTGTGTAAGGGTTTGGTGCTCACGATGTAGGACCTGAAAGTTGGGTACTAGCTTTTGTCCTGGAGGATGTACCTCAGTGATTGGGATTAGAGGAGGGCTTGGAGAAGGGTGCAATGCCTGACGAATTCACTTGTAAGTTTAAATCACGCAGCACATAGGCATGGACTATTCAATCCCTCTTTATAAGCCGGGGGGTCATTGGTACAGAAGTTGAATAGCTCCGAGTTCTATTTTTCTTTTTCTTTTTCTTTTTCTCTTCCTTACATCCATTGATTATTTACTTCCGTGTTTGAAAATTTCAGTATATTATAGTATTTGGGGAAGGACCTGGCGAGCGTTGGGTACAAGTACTGTACTAGTGTGCAAGGACCCCTGGGGAAATGAGAAAGTTTGAACTATCCATTTACTAGCCAGTCACACCAAGCCACACGTAGAGTGTTGCACCTCGCTGAGGGCAACCCCACTCTATGAATCCCAGGCAGTTCTACTACACTCGAGCTATACTCGAGTACAGTACATATTCTCTTTAGGTATTCTTCCCTATCACGCCTAACTTTTCATCTATGATATCTGAAAAATGCTCTATATACAATTCAATTATGATTTAGAGAAGGTGAGAAGAAAAAAAAATGCAAACAGACATTTACAACCAGATAAATTCAAGATGAAGAAAATAAATAAAGGAGACCTTCTAGTCACAACAGAGAAACTCCTCCTCAGTAGACCGAGCTCTACTTTATCAACAGAAACTCGTGGGGTCTTAACCCGACTATAGAAGCAAACCTTTAGGCAGGTTCAGGTGGGCATGGTAAGATACACGTGCGTCCACATGTTATGAGATTTCCACCATCTACCAGGGATGATATAGAAGGATGAAGGCAATGAACAATAATCTCCGGAAGGGAAAGGGCGGCGGTGATGTCCATGAAGTGTCCCCTTGGCCCCGAATCATGGCAGGGGGTGCTGCTTTACGAGACTGCAGCAGCACTTCCGCCCTGTTATATTTGGTCTAGCATGGAATGAGAATGTGTCTGACCGTCACTATCTGGCTTGTTGGGGTTGGCGTCTTCCCTATTCGCATGTGCTTCCTAGTATACAATATAGAGAAATATCGTGGGAAGGGTGTGCCAGGAATGCCAGGGGAGGGATCAGCTGAAAGCTTCTGGGCAGGTTCGGGGTTCTGATATGTCAAGCAGATCTCTCTTGTTACTGAGTGGGATTCTCTGGAAATATCGGGACGAACAGAAAGATACTCTAGGAGAGTAAGTGGATCAACCGGACAGCTGATGCCTCCTCATCTACCGTAACAAGCCCTCGACAGCAGCTAACCAATGCTAACATTGAAGGGACATTGCCAGCATTGATATCCGTAGCCTAGTTCAACCGCCAGAGCGCGAGAGAGCTCATCCACCCCCCCCCCAAGGGACGCCCCGCATGACTAATCCACATCAACCCTATTACCTAGTCTCGATTGGTCCCCATCCGTTCGCCTTTACCCTCTCTATTGTCGCACCATAAACATTTCCCAGGACCGATCAATCTGCCATTTTGCTCATCTTTTCACATCTCCGATAGAATGCAGGTTGATATAGGATTGCCTCGATATTTAAGCAAACCAGTAGACACCTAGATACATATCTATTAGTGTATAGTAAGGGCCGGGATTCCCAGCATCACTGCTCCTATGTACATTCTCGACATATTTTTCCGGAATCTTCTCCAGAGGGTCTACCAAACTCTCGCCATCGCTTCTGATGTGCCTCGCCCAGTCTAACATGAAGACATCCGGTGATGACAGCTTCGCTGGAGCTTACAGACACGCTTATCGCTCCTCCGGCAAGGCGCTTTGCGATCTCAGCATGAATATGAGGCCTCTCAATAATGGCTATTCGCGTGGCAGAGGAATTTTCAATAGTTTGATTCAGCGAGTCAAGGAGCTTGACCCAGTGTCCCGCCGCACATTCGTCCAGAGCATCTTTGCATACAAATTTCCCCAGTGAGGGTGTGAGGGTCTGTAGCATCTTCACGATATCTTGAAGGCGCAGTCCCAGTCCACCAATGGCCATTTTCTGCTCTCCAAATTCTCATGATATCTCCTCTGGAATCAGTTCTGTTTCCCCCCTTAGCAGAAAGAAAGAGAAAATCCCATCCTAGAGAACTAGTCATCAATACTCAAGGGACAACGGGTCGATTGTGTTAACGCTGTCGGTTACTTCACAATCCCAGGTCTACCCATGGCCTGCTAGTGCCTTTACAGGATTAAAGTAGTTGCTAAATTTTCATTATTTGTATTAGTTTTTGTAAAGGGTTTTCCTTATTCTTTCCTGCTCTCCTGCTTCTTATTTTCTCTCTGTTGTCCCTTTAGCCAGTCAGGACTTTGTTTACTTGTGAGTGAGATATACTATTAGGCCCATATGTAACATGTGTACATGTTCCGGTACCTCTATTCCCACTCTCGTTAGCCTTTCCTTTGTCAGATTAAATTCATTTGATTTGATTTCTTTTGTATTTGATTTCCTTACCGGAATCTCTGGATTCCGGCGCCTTTATTACTGTATGCTTTGGAGGATTGGCAGGATTGTGC
>QFET01009624.1:0-32106 GCA_003316355.1 Tuber calosporum | reverse complement strand
GGGGGCTGGCGCAGTCTGGGGAGGGGGGGCGGGTGCCTGAGGCTGGGGTCGGCCAGCACGGAACCCAGGTCTCCCTAGACGGCCGGGCGGGCCACGGACTGAGGACGAAACGGGGGGAGCAGAAGGAGGAGGGATGGAAGGCTGAAGGTGGGCGACCCTATGTGACAGGTCACGAAGAGAGGATTGAAGGAAAGCAAGGTCTGAGCGCAGAGTGTCAACCCCATTCTGAGGAGGGGCAGGTGCGGCCGGAGTACGGTCGCGGATGAGCAAGGTGAGTTCGTCCAACCTGGTGTTGACCGCGACGAGGCCGTGCATGGCGGAACAGATGAGAGGGAGAAGAAAGGTCTCTGCAGTAGAGAAGTCGTACAGGTCTTCAGTGGAGAGGTGGGGGACTTGTCCTTCACGCTAGCTAATGGCAGAAAGGGTTTCTTGGAGAAAAGAAGAGATAAACGAGGAGTTGACCGGGAGGGTGGGGTGAGGAGAATCCTCACGCGAAAGCTCGTGGGAGGACTGAACCGAAGGGGGGCGAGAAGGCTCCATGCCCTACGTCTAGGGACGCGAAGCCTAAGCGAGGGCAGGGATGAGGGGATCGTGAAGTTAAATGAGTTAACCGAGGTGTTGAAAATGTAGGGGCAGGAAAATAGAGGAAGCGGAGCGTGACTAGCTATCTGTGTCCGTGACCCTCCTTATATAGGCACTCTTCCCACAACCCTAACCCTGGTGACTTTACTATGAGTAACCTATTTACCATGACTGCCATGTGAGTTTTAGTATATCAAACATCCTATGACTCACAATTTGAGTCATAGTATACAATCCACATAATATCCAATTTCCATAAAAGGTCATGTGCGCTAATCACGTCACATGTGTGAAACCCCTGACTTATACTTGTAGTCAGGTGCGAAAGTCATAACATCATATGACCTCACAAGTGTGAGTCATGAAACCATAAACATAAATCAAATCAAACATCATAATCATAAATGATCTCACAAATTATGAGCCATGTGAAATATTCCATATTGCTAAGTCACGATTTGTGATAATATCTCCTCTCTCCCCTCAGCTTGAGTCCCATCAAGCTATTCACCAAGTTTCATTACTTGGTTCCCAAATCTTCTCGCGTCGCGACCGAACTTCCATCAAATATGTTCCATTGTGCGTAACTGTTTCCAGACCATCTCCAATGTCATGTCTGCCACCTTGATAGTTCGTTTTTGGTGCGCAATGGTGGCTTGTTGCGCTTCGAGTGTCTCCTCTTGGAGTCTGATCGTTCCTTGGGCTTCATCCAGTTGTATTTCCAAACTCGAAATTTTTCTTTGGAGGCATTCAATATCTGCCTGCGTGTGTTTGCTTTCGGTATCATTGTTTCGGGTTTCCTCGACTCTCTCCAACTGTCCCCTCCTGGTTTCCGTGCGCTGAGCATCCTTCCTGCACAGTTGTTCTCTTTTTCCCCAAGCTTTGGGGTAGTATCCTGCCCGGATCTTCGCATCCCGGTGGGCTCGACAATTATTTAGGTAGCACTCCTCCCATCTCGGATCTGCATGTGGTTGTTTTGGCCAGTAACTGGCCCCTTCCTTGTCTTCTCTATGGACGTTGCAATACTCGTCATAGCATGCCGTCCAGCTCATCGCGTTGTGTTCTGATGCCCTTTGTCGGTCCTCTACCCTCGCATAGCCTGGGCTAGTTGGAGTGATTTCTCGCATTGGGTCTCCCCAACTGTCGTTCGTTGTTTCGTGTTTGATTTCTTCCCAGCCTTGGTTTATCTGGGTATCGTTCGTGGAAGTCTTTGATTGCATTTTCTGCGTGTTCGAAGTTTTCCGCTGGGTACCAAACTTTATCGTGATCAGGAGAGTATCCTGTCCACTTCGCGCGATATTGGGGTCTTCTGTAATGTAGGCGTGAATCGACTATTTCTTCAAGTTCGTATTCTCTTTCGCCTTCGATTTCGCTTGGTGGTAGTGGTGACTGGATCTGTGATGGGAATCTTTAGTCTTGGTAGGGTTCTAGAAGTGAGATGTGGATGGTGTTGTGTCTACTCATCGATGGGGGAAAGTCCAACTTATACGCACTGTTCCCCACTCTTACCAAGATCTTAAAGGGCCCATCTTTCTGTAATCGAGTTTCTTACATGGTCTTGTAGTCCTTACATTCCTTGGTAAGAACCATACCATATCTCCTGATTTCAAATTCGGATCGGGTTTTCTGTGTTGATCGTAATTTTCAATCAGTCGAAGTTGTGCGGACACCATTTTCTCGTGTATAGTATCGTGCTATTGGTTCATTTCATTCGCAGGTATCTTCCAATCCGGTATCAGATGACCACTTGCGTCATGTTTGGGGTGTTGTCCGGAGTTTGCCAAGAAGGGTGTTGTCTTAATTGTTTCTTGTTGTCCGTTATTGTATGCAAATTCCGCAAAAGGTAATTGTTCGTTCCAATTATCTTGTTGACAGTTGACATATGCTCTCAGGTATTGTTCCAGGATGGCATTGGTTCTCTCAGTCTGTCCATCCGTTTGCGGGTGGTAAGCCATGCTTAGTTTCCTTTCGATTCCCAACCTCTGGGCCATCTTCTTCCATACGTCAGAGGTGAACAGTGTTCCCCTATCGGTAATGATATCATGCGGTAGTCTATGTAACTGAAAGATTTCTTTTGCAAAGGTTTGCATGAATTGTTTTGATGTCATATCCTTCCGGCATGCAATAAAGTGACTCATTTTTGTCAGTCTGTCGATGACTACCAGGATAGGATTGTAGCCATCCGATTCTGGTATATCCGTGATAAAATCCATGCATATCGACTTCCATGGCCTATCTGGTGCTTCGTTTGATTGTAGTTAACCATATGAAGCATGTCGGGATGATTTCGTCCTTTGACAAACGTCGCAGTTCTTGACATATCTCTCGATCGTTTCACGCATTCCAGGCCAGTAATAACTGCGGCTGACGAGTTCCGTGGACTTCGCTGTCCTTCCATATCCTGCTTGTAGAATGTCGTGATTTTTTCTGATAAGTTCTGTCCTCATCCTTTCCTCTTCTGGTACCCAAATCTTGTTCTGGTACCATAGGCAGTCATCCTTCCATTGACATAGCCCTAGGGCTACAACCTTCATTTCTTTTGTTCCTTGTTCCAATGCTTTCCTTATCTCTTGTATGTGAGGGTCCCTCCCACTCTGTTCTTTAAGATTTCTTATCTCTTCTCCGGGAAACCTAAACATATCCATTTCCTGAATCCTTATCTCCTCGAAGTATCTTTCTTGTGGTAATAGGGTCCTTAGATTCTGTTTGATCCGGTCGTCATCTTCTTATGGTGCATCTTGACTTCTCCTTGTCAATGTGTCCGTCTTGGCGCTTTCCTTTCCAGACCGATATTCGATCCGTATATTGTATTGGCTTAACTTCTCGCTCCACTGGATCTGTTGTTCATTAAGATGTTTTGTTGTGGTGAAAGGAACCAAGTTCTTATGGTCGGTGAGGATCCTTGTCTTGTGATGGCTTCCCAACACATATCTTCTCCATTTCTTGAGTGCCTGTACTATGGCCAATAGTTCTTTGTCGTGAATATCGTAGTTGCATTCCGTATTCGTCATTGTCTTTGATCAGAATGCCACAGGTTACCATTTCTTGTGTTCGTACTGTTGCGATAAAATTCCTGAACAGACATACTTCGATGCATCTGTTTCAATCATGATCGGTCTTTCCGGATTGTAATGGGTGAGTACGGGTGCTGAAGTTATTTTTTGTCTCATCATATCGAACAGCTAGCTTTCCGCTCTACCCCACTTCCATTTTGCATTTTTCTTTCTCAGATTGTATAGAGGTTTTGCTGTCCTGCTAAACTCCTCAATGAATCTTCGGTAAAAGTTGCAGAATCCCATGAATCTTTGGATATCGGTTTTGTTCTTTGGACTTGCCCATTCCCATATGGCTGCCTTCTTGATAGGATTCATCCGGACTCCTTTTTGGTCAATAATAAATCCTAAGTATTCCACTGCTTTCTTGTGGAATTCACACTTAGTTGGCTTGATTCTCATTCCGGATTTTCCAATCGCTTCCAGGATTTTTCCCACGTCTTTCTGGTGCTGCTGCATTTTTGCTGAGTATACCAGTACGTAATCCAAATATACTATGCAGCATATGTCCAAGAATCAGTATAATGTTTGATTGATCCATCTCTGGAATGTTGCCGGTGCATTGGTCAAGCCGAATGGCATTACCAAGAATTCGTAAGTTCCGTATCGTGTCGCGAATGTAGTTTTTCATTTGTCTCCTTTCATGATCCAAACGTTGTGGTAAGCATCTTTAATATCCAGCTTCGTAAAGTTTCGGGCGCCATTTAGCCTATTCAAGGCTACGACGATGAGTGGCAGTGGGTACCAATCTTTTTTCGTGACTTCATTAAGTCCTCAGTAATCCACACATAGTCGTAATTTTCCGTCCTTCTTCTTGACCAAAAGGATCGGTGCTCCTGTTTCCGCGAAGGAGTCTCGTATCCATCCCCTTTCCAGATTCTGTTTCAAAAGGCTTCTTAATTCCTCCAGTTCCGCCGCTCCTAGTGGGTATAACCTCTTTGCTGGAATTGTCTTTCCTTTTTCTAGGTTAATCTCGTGGTCCACTCCTTCTCTGAAAGGCGGTAACGTGGTTTTTTCTTTCTCTTCAAAGAGATCCTGGTATTGGTGATATACCTCTGGTATCAACCGTTCCAAGGGTTCTTTTCCTAGGTACTATTTGGCCTTAATGGCCAGCTCGGTACTGTCATTCATTGCCTTCAAATCGCATTGGCCGTCCTCCTGGTTCCACTTGAGAATGCCAGTGATTTCTCCTCTTCTGTAGAACTTCCCAAAGGCTTGAGCCGTGATCTCGCAGATCTCTATTCGTTTCTGGTCCGTTTTTGTTTCTTCCCGGATGCATTCTGATTCGTTTCTGTCCCGGTCTCTTTTGTGGTCTGTACTTCCGAATCCTTTGTCTTCTCGTTCAGTCTTTGCAAGTACTTCAACTTCCTTGCATTCCCCGTCCAGGTGTCTTTCGCATATCAGTTGTGCTATCCTGTTACCGGAGTTGACTGTGTAGTCTTCGTCCCCGAGGTTTACCATTACTACCTTCAGTTCTCCTGTATAATCCGCATCTATTACACCTGCATTGGTTGTAAGCCTGTTCTTGACTCCTAACCCGCTTTGTGGTACAATGCGCCCATAAGTGCCCTGTGGTAACCCGATGGCTATTCCGGTTCAGATGACTTCTTGCCCTTTGGCTCGTATCGTTGCTCTTTCGCTAGTGTACAGGTCGTGTCTTGCCGCCCTCAGTGAGACTCTCGTAGGCATCGTTGCCTCTTTAGTCAACCTTTTGACTAGAATCTGTTTTTCCGGTTTTGCCTGAACTGTTGAGAACTTCATATCTAAGTTCTCCTCCAGGGCTTCCGCTTCTGGGACTGTAAAGACCCTTGGTGACTCTTTTAAACACCAGGTCGTGCATCTCTCACTATCAAACGTGATGGTCCCTTTTCCCCAACCAATTGCAGGGCTATGTTCTATTAACCATGGCATTCCAAGAACAACTTCGTGGTTTTGTAAATTTGCCACTTGGGAGTTAATGATTTCCCTATGGCTACCGATGTCCAGAGGTACTGTCGTCGGATGAGTAACTGGACCCATCGTGTTGAGTTTGCCGTCCGCCAGGTAAATTTCTCGTTGTTGTCTGGCTTTCGCCATAGGCATGCCGTACTTTTCACATACCTCCTTATCAATAAAGTCCTCAGTCGCTCCTGAGTCAATCATTCTGTTGATACTGATAATCTTGTCTCTGCCCTGTAGTCGCATTTTTACCATAACATGGTCGTTTTTGTGTTCCAGTGATTCCGTGTTGTTTAGTGCGGCGTAGAAGTTTCGTATCTCGATGGGTTTCTTTTTCCCCTGGTCCCTCAGACCATCGTTTACTGGGGACAGGCTTATTTTTCCTCTTCGTTCTTCTCGCTTTTGAGATCCATTTCGCGGATTGCTGTTCTTTGTTTCCATCGTGGGTTCTGAACCCTACTGACTCTCCTCGCCGGGTATTCTTTTTCGTCTTTTGGGTTAGTGCAGTTTCTCATCATATGTCCTGGCTTTGCACATGCCATACACAGATTGTTGTTTCTTCTCCTCCAATATTCGGTCTTTGATATGTTAAGAGCTTGTCTTCGCCTAGTCGCATCTAGGTCCTTTGGATCACCTCGAGACTCCTGTAGTCATTGGGTCTTGAAGGTGCCGTCGTAGTTTCTGGCGTTGTCATATGAGTTGGTCTTTGACCTCCCTTGCACATGTTTAATAACTTCAAAGCAGTTTTCTTGATTAATGGCCCATACCGCCATTTCCTCAATTGTCGTGAAGTCTTGAGCCCTCATGGCCCATGCGTTCTGAATTACTTGATGTAAGCCTCTTAGAAAAGCCCTTCCCAAGGTTGCTTCGTCGTATTCTGCCTCTGTTGCTAATAGTCGTAACTCGTTCCAGAATTCTGTGACATTCCGGCTCCCTTGCTTGATTTTCTCGATTTTATTTCTTGCCGTTTCCCTAGCATCCACCTCGCCGAATTGGATGCATAGAGTGGCTTCAAATTCTGCTCAGTTATTCCATGTGGCTGGGGTCTTTCCTTCCACATATGGAGTAATCCATTTGCCAGCAGATTCCTTCAGTAGGGATTTGGCGAAGTCCACTTTTAATCCGTCTTCATTTTCTCCCCATCCTAGTGCTGTGTAGTACATTGCAAGTTGGACTAGCCATGCTTGCAGTTTGGTACGGTTTCCTGTAAATGTATCCGGGGTTTTAATTTTTGGCCTTCGTACCGTCGGTTCCTGTCGATTTTCCTGAACCGTTCTGATCAACTCTTGGAGTTGTTCTCACGTGTGAGTTATCGTATCCGCTGGTCCTGCTACCGCCGACATTCTGTGTATTGGGGATACTCCGGAGCTTAATGACCCTGATCTTGATCTTGCTTCAGTGGTGACCGGGCTTGGAGGTCTTAGGGATCCTTCTTGCGTTATCTTGCTTAAGGCTGGTCCAAGTTCTGCTTGTAGTCCTAAGAAGGTCTGTGTATCGTTGAAGTCTAGTACTTATATATCTGTAGGTGAATCCGTTTTGTATTCGTTAAGTGTCGAAAAGACGCAACCAAATGTTACAAACCTATCCTTGATCTGCTGGACAAGGCACACTATCTTCTTCAACTGCAACAGGTAACGATACGTACCACTGGTCTAACCGCTCGTCAGGTCTCGTAGCCTTACGTCGCCGTGGGAACGCTCAGTCCTCTCACTCCTAGCCCTTGGGACTGCTACTTAGCGATACGTTCCGGGAATCACCTTTCAGTCGGTGATATAACCAGATGGTCGTAATAAGAATAAAGTATAGATTGAACTAATAGGTAAGATATAACATAGGAGGTACCTTAGGTGGTTGCGTGAAGAGCTAGCTATCTGTGTCTTTTTTTTTTTTTTTCTTTTTTTTTCTTTTTTTTTTTTTATATCATGTATTGCTTGAAAAGGTACAAGAACTCGCATACATTGTGAGATATGGCGTAAAGAAAACCTTAAATCCAAAACGAACAAACAAAGGAAATAACAGCCTGAAAGCTCCTAGTAATGCCTTGCATGAGACACGTCACCACATACAGTTAATCAGAAAGTAAATCAAACAATCCAAGACCCGAGGGCCAACTTGTAATACAAAAGGAAACACAACCACAAACACACAGGCAGACCCAAGCCAATGAAAATATAAGCTAAAGAGGCCGAGGCAGAGAGGAAGAATGAAGGAGAGGTGCCACGGAGGAGGCAGGGGAAGAGGGGAAGATCATTGGGGAGGGGGAGCGGCGCCCAGGGGCAGGCATAAGGGGGGGGAAGGCAGTTCCCGTCACGCGGATAAAGGGACCGAGGGCAAGGAGAACCGGGAGCGAGGACCAGAGATGGGCCTCAGGGCTGATGTCGGTAACACCTAGGAGGTGGCGTGACCGTTCAAGGGCCGTTGAGGGACAGCGTAGGATGGCATGGGTGAAAGTATCATTCTCCTCCCACAACGGAGGCAGAGGGTGGGAAGGCCAACGGAAAACCAGCAGGGGTGGGCCGCAAGGTATCTCTTGTATAAGCGCATCTGATGCACGCGCCCGGCAATGAACTTCCCCAGACCCATGAAGGGGTGAGGCGACAGGCACCTGGGGAAACGATAATACTCAGGAGGAGGAGCGGTTCTGAGCCAGTTATCCATAAGGCGATCATGGGCCTTCCGGCGCAGAACACGGTAGGCAGAGGTCATGGCTCTTACAGGCGGCAGACAGGGGGGAAAGGATACTAGATCCGTCCTAATCAATGGGGCAATGGACAATGAACCCTGGAGCGGTAGTGCCAGATGAGCCAGAGCGTCAATGGGGAGGTGTGTGGGTACCGGGGGTGAAGATGGGGACGTCCGCAGCTCAGGGGCATAAAATTGGTAGGCAGACGCCTACACAGGTGGCGACGGTGCCTGGCCAAGGAGGCGACCGAGGGGAGGCAGGCTTCTCCGGAGAGGATCGGGGTGGGAGTGGATCGGATTCAGTTGGTGACCCATTACTGAACAGAACACCAAAAAACCTCCGTTCGGTCCAAAAGTGAGCGGGAGAGCACCAGAAGGTCTGCTCCATAGAGGAGAATAGAAAACAGAAGGGAGACGGCCACCCTGTGGCACAATTGGGGGGAGATGCCAGACCCTGGGGGTGACAGCCCCTCGGTGGAAAAAGCACCCTGGGCAAGAGAGAGGCGTCGGGAAAAATGAGCGTGAGTGGAGAGAGAAGGGGTAAACCAGTAGCCCAGCCAACGAACCTGGGACTGCGGGGAGAACAAAAGCGAATCAATAGCGATTGGAGAGAAATCAAGTACCCCTCGCTGAAGTAGAGTCCTCCAATGCATCAGCTCAGTCTTGGAGACCGAGAAGGACACACGACGAATGGAGGCCCTACGCTTCAGACGGGAGTAAATGAGCTGTAGAAAGCGAACATTGCCCCGATAAGAAGTAGACGCCATGGTGATGGCAAAATTATCAACATAGGAAATAATAAGCCCCCTAGGGACCGAAAAATGCAATGAAGAAATATAAATAACAAATAACAAAGGAGACACAGGGGACCCCTGAGGGGTGACGACAGAAACAGGGGAAAAGGTCCTTGGAGAACCTTGAAACAGTAAGAAGCAGGTGCGACCAGTGAGGAAAAACCTGACCCAGGCTACAAGGTAGTGATTGACCCCCACTCTCTTGAGGGACTCGGCCAAAACAGATGAGTCGACATTGTCAAAGCCACCCTTAATATCAAGGAAGAGGGTGGGGACCTTGAGGCGTGGATGTTGAAAGGAGCGGACAGTTTGAACTAAAGAACCACAGGCGTCAAAGGAGGAAAGACCAGGAAGAGAGCCACACTGGTTTGGACTCAGGAGCCCAACGGCACGGGCGATGAGCTCCAGGCGGGAGGCGACAACCCTTTCTAAGATCTTGGACAGGGGCTGAAGTAGAAAAATGATGCGAAAGGTAGAAGGAGAATCATAAGATTCTTTGCCGGGCTTATCAAGGATAACCCCATTTGCCTTTTTTAGAGAAGGAGGATGGAAGCCGAACTGCAGGAGCGGGCCCAGGAGATGGGTGAGAATCAAAGGGTTGACAGTGTGCACCATCTTCCAGACAGAATACGGGATTGTGTCTGGGCCGGGGGCGGAGGAGCTGGATGAGCGAGCCAGCTAGCTATCTGTGTCCATGACCCTCCTTATATAGGCGCTCTTCCTACAACCCTAACCCTGGTGACTTTACAATAAGTCACCTCATTACCATGACTGCCGCGTGAGTCATAGTATAACAAACATCCTATGACTTACAATTTGAGTCATAGTATACAATCTCTATAATATCCAATTTCCATAAAAGGTCATGTGCGCTAATCGCGTCACATGCGTGAAACCCCTGACTCATACTTGTAGGCAGGTGCGAAAGTCATACCCGCATATGACCTCACAAGCGTGAGTCATGAAACCATAAACATAAATCAAATCAAAAATCATAATCATAAATGATCTCACAAATCGTGAGTCATGTGAAATATTCCATATTGCTAAGTCACGATTTGTGACAGTTATCCTGAAAGCTGTGTGCAAGCCGCCAGTAGTATCAGGAGGAAGCAGATTGGTCGACAACCATGCTGGCCACTTGGTGTTCCATGAAACCATTGGTAGATCCTATGATGGAATGCTTGGTTTAAACGGCAGAAGAAGGAACAGCGTCTCAGACTGATAAGGGTACTACACCCTCAGAGAAAGCTGAGCTCTGATGTGTCTGTAAGCCATGGGGGGGAACCATATTCTCAGGGTCAAATCGCCTTCGCACTCGGATCATCAAAGATTGTTTGTGAGAGAAAGTACATAGTTATATAGAAATTAGTTGTAGTCCGCGAACACTCAGACGCGGGATATAAACATCGAAGTGCCTTGCAAGCTTTAGCCATCATCAAGCAACGGAGAAGAGATCTTATTAATATCATAAGTTTTTACTCTAAAATCTTCACCTACGAGCCTTCCTAAACAATCTCCGTTTACAAAGAAAGATTTAAGCCTAGTTCGATTCGCTTGCCCTTAGAATCGACTACCTTTAACAACAGGAAGATATGGAAGTAGCGCTAGTTCTTGCTGAATCTCCCGAAATAAGCTAACCAAAGCTAAGGAGATTCCACAATGAACCAACAACAAGCCAGCAGGAAAAGGTATAGCTCCAGCTAGAAAATTGACCTTTCCCAAGTATTAGAAGCCAAGCAAGCAGGAAGCGGATCAATGCAAGAGATAAGGAGCCTGTTACTACTGTGAAGAAGCAGGACATATGGCAAATGTTGCTCACAGAAGGAGATCAAGTTCAATCTTGAAACAGTCACTCAAGATACCCCTAATTACGATAAACAGTCTAATGAGGCAGAAAGCAATAACACAGAAGAATTAGATCGAAGGAATATGATCACAACTTTCTAGATTACTATTTGCGCCTCCACGGAAGTTGCAAGGCTATTTCAAGCATTACAATTCAAAATGCTAGTCAACAAGAAACCCACCAGGCCCCTAACAGACACTGTAACCATTGACAGTACCCTAATCAGCAATCGCTTTATCACAATAAACAATATCCCTGATACCAATAAGAAGACGCCTACAATACTAAAAATGGATGTTTAGGGATCCAGATCATGCAGCAATCACACCTGTATCACAGATATAGAAATTGGAAGCATGAAGGTACCAAAGGTACACATGAGTGGTACTCCTTTATCAGACTATGATATTCTACTCAGCATTAATGACCTCATATGCTTTGGAGCAGGCATAGACTGCTGAAAAAGACCCTCAACTTCACTGACAACAAAGCCAAAGTAAACTGTAATGGGAACCGCACTCATCCTCGCTCTGCAATGGCCAAACAGGAAGATCTACCTGATTTTCATCAAGATGTTTACTAAGGTTTTTGTTATTGAAATACCTGAAACCCTACCACTATTGCGGGACTTTAACTCCAAGTATATGATCAAGGACCTATACCTCTATGTCAAGATGCCAACCATCTACACCCAGGAAAATTGATTCCTACATTCAAGGCATTAATAGAAAAATAAACCAGGGCTGGGATACTCTACAGATAACAAACTCCAAGAGGCACCAGGAGGTTCATTCAAGTGAAACCTGATTGCATGATAAGACCATTAGTGGACCTTCACTACAGGAATGATGACACTAAGAACGACGTAGCTCCTATCCACAATCAGCAGCTCATACTCAACACTGTGGGCAGAGCCAAAAGCCGAAGCAAGATTGACCTCAGGGGTGCCTATTCCCAGACCAGGGTTGAGTATGAGGATGTGAAGTACAACACTATCAAGATACCGTTTAGAGGGTTGGCCTGGAAAGTAAAACTGTAAGGTGTCACAAATGCCTCATGAACCTTTATGAGAGTCATGGAAGATACACTATTAGAAGATCAAGGAGTCTTTGTATAAGTATACATTGACGATATCCTAATATATAGTGATACATATCTGGACCATATCAAGCATATCAAAGCTGTTTGCCAGAAGCTGCAAAAAGCGTAGCTATATGCCAACCCAAAGAAGAGTGTCTACTTTGTAGAAAAACTTGATATCTTAGGACAGCTAATCGATGATAAAGGTATTCACCCAGCACCAGAGAAGATCAGAAGCGTTGAGGACTGCACAAGACCTCAGAATTGAAAGGAATTTCATCCCTATTGTGGGATAGTTAATTATATCTCCCAGTTCCTACCACATATTACCACCATCACTGCACCACTTACTGAACTTACCCAGGATGCTGAATAGATATGGACAGACTTGCAGGAAGAAGCCTTTCAGTCAGTGAAAAATGCGGTGAAAAATTATCAAGTTCTTAGACCTGTTGACTATACCAACTCAGAACCATTCTGGCTATTCACTGATACATCTCCTCCCAGCAGTGGCATTTGGATAGGTTAAGGACCAACCAGAGATACACCCAGACCAGCAGCAGTCCATTCCAGGAAGCTGTTTGCCTCTCTGAGTAACTCCCTCACCTACCAACAGGAATTGCTTGCCATAGTTGAGGTTTTACAAGCCTTTGCCCACCTGTTGTCCAACACAAAGTTCACCATAGTCACTGACTGTGAGAGCCTTACCAATCTCATGACACAGAAGAATCTCAGTAACTGTCAGCAAAGATGGATAATACATCTAGGCTGCTTCGATTTTAAAATTAAACACAGGTCGAAGTTTGGAATTTTCTAGCGAACTATCTATCCAGAGTTCATGAAAGTGATTCAGGGCCTCAAGATATTATAATACTACAGGACCCCATCTCCAAAAGTTCAGATCTCCAAAACTACAACTCCAATCATATTCAAACCAACTACACTTCTTCCTCATAGTATAGGCTAGATCCGACATTAAAATGGAACGCACTGAAGAAAAACAGCAGGCTGCATCCCTCACTACTCGCGAATCGATCTATCGATTCTCTGCAGAGTACCTAGCAAGCAAAGACATAGCAGTAAATTCAATCATTCACTCTCAAAAGTGACTGTGTAGCACAATCAGAAATGATAGCAAAATCCAGGCTGGCAACCCTAGGGGAGATAAATCTACCTTGAACCTTCAACAGGTCAGAAAGGAACGAAGCCATTAAGTCAACTCTTGGACTGCCTGCTATGATGACCAGTGCCTTACTCACAAAGACAGCAAGGAAGCCAATGGATATTTCTCTAAGGACCCTGAAAAGTACAAGCAAGTAAAGAAAGTGAAAGCAACATCTGATAGCTCAGTGGACAGTAGCCCCCCTCCATCAAACGATAGCTCTATATCCATACCCTTACCAGGAAACAATTACCTCAGACTTTCAGAAAAGTTAACTCCAGCCTTCTTACCTCCAGCTTCACCAGCTTCGCCAGCTTCTAGACACCTCTTTAGTGATCCTGAAGCTTTCTCGAACTCAGCAGAAACCAATAGGTCCCAGACCTTCCTTGGTACCCTCCACTTAACCCTCATGAGAAAATTGCCCTCTGCTGTTATTTAAGCTCTCCAGAATAACCCTCTTTTCCTGCGAGTCGGGTAGACCACGGACAAGCTACACTATTCGATGCAGGATGACCTCCTCATAGCTGCGAATACCAATGGCTATTCTAACATCTATATCCCTATGACACCATTAGAACGGCGAGTATGCCCTCTGGATTTCATCCTTAAAACAATTCCTGAAGGCATAGGACATTTCTCAGCTCACATATCCTACAAGTACTCCACTAGTTTGTTTTAGTAGGATAAGATACGCCAGCACTTCGAGGCCTACTGTCAGTCCTGTGATCAATGTATGATCAACAAAGAGTCCCCTACATTTCCCGCAGCTAGATCTCTAGCCCCTCCAGCCCCTGACGAAACTGAACAATCCCTTGCTATCGATTTTGCTGGCCACTTCAATAAATCAATCAAAAATACAACTATCACAGTGATTATCGATTGCTTTACCTCCTACATGCATCATATACCACTTTAAGATTCTGCCATCTCCAAAAAGACATTCAGCAAGCTCCAGCAGACAATATTTGATGTTCATAAACATCCCCAAAGCATCCTACTGGACCACGACTCCCGCTTTACCTCAAAGTGGTTGTATCAGATGATGAAGTCAATGGCAATCCAGGTCTGGATGGCTACTCAATATCACCACCTAACCAATCACCAGGTTCGGCGCCGGATTTGCACTCTTAAACAGATGATGAGGAACTTCATCAACAAAAGACAACAATTGCTCCAATACCCTCCCAGCAATAGCAGCAGCCATGAATGGTGCCACCCATGAATATTTACAAATATCTCTATACCAAGCAGTTTATGGACACACTTGCAAGCTATCCAATCCAGTCCTCAGATCCGCTAGCAAATTATTAGCAGTGAACCAGATCTTGAATGCCCATGAGGCCACTATAATGGAAGTTGTAATAGCTAGAAACCATGTCACATTCCGTCAAACTGTATATGCAGATAAAGCATGGAACCCCTATCTCAAACCATTTAAGATTGGCACCAGAGTTCATGCTAGAGGATGTCCTAACACCTCTGCCCCTAGACGATCTAAGAAGCTGGAACCTCACTGGTATGGACCCTTTAAGGTTCTAAAGCATGACTCTAGTAGCGATAACTACAAGCTAGAAGTGCCTAGATAATAGAGTGCCAGAACCCATACTTTCACATCTCAAGGCTCAATGAATACCATGAGAACGATCCCAAAAGATTGACATCTAGGAGGATAGCTAGGCCAGTCCCGATACTCATCCACAATGCAGAAGAATGGGAAGTTGAGAGGATAATCGATTATCGTTTACAGGACAACAGAGCCGAATTTCTGGTTTACTAGAAAGGTTATGAAAGGACAGATGATACTTGTGAACCTATCAACAACTTGGAGAACTCAATGGATATCATAGCGGAATATTGGAAAGAAAACCACTGCATTGCACCAATGCTTAAGTTCACCTCCCACTATGTCATGACCTCTTTGGAACCTATAGATGTTTTTACAATCCCTTGCCCTAGAACCCTAGTACCCAACGATTTCTGCCTACCCTATAATGATGAAGAATACCATTCTGCAGGTGCAGATGACAGCTTCTTCAACACTGATAAGAATTCTATACCCTGGCCCAGGGAGAGCGGTGATAAAGGCCCATGGCCTTAGCAGAAGATAAAATTTATTGAGATTTGGAGAAGGTAACAAGTGTATATATTCCGGTACCCCTATCACCACTCTCTTTAGCTTTTTCTTTGTCAAATTATATTCATTTTATTTAATTTCTTTTGTATTTGATTTCCCATAACGGAATCTCTACATTCTGGCGCTCTGATTACTATGTCCTTTGGAGGCTTAGCAGGATTGTGCCCCTGGAGTTTCAAGGGTAGGAACAGGTCAAGTATCCTGGGGGTAGGATAGAGGAAGTGTTGTGGGCAAGCGGCAGGCTTTTCAGGACTCTGGCTGTGCAACAGGATTCCGATAGCTGTTTACTTACTGGTAATTATAGTGGATGTGGGTATTTAGAGCCTCCGCTCTTGCAGGAAATATTTCAAGTATTTAAGAGTAGTCTCCTGACTAGCGGAAGATATCAAACTTCACACAGATGCTGAGATAGTGAATAAACTAGTGTGAACGGCCATCCTATTATTCTCCTTCACTGTATAAACCACTCTATTGTCCTCTCCTTGTCTTCGCCTCTCAGCAGGACTCCCTTATACACCCAAGCGATAGCAGGCTACCGCCTAGTCTCTCTATATAAACGTTCACACAGGCTAGCGCCTGTTACACCAGCCTTTGAATTATGGGTGAGACTTAGGTGTTTCTCAGAATCAACGATGTGACTGTCTCCCTTTGTCATTTTTAAAAAGGTTTGCTCCACCACTATTTGTCAACTCATTATATCCTCTTAAAGACCTACTGGCTTAGGAACAACTCCTCCTCTGCACCTATACTGATAGTGTCTGTAAAAGCTGGTTATCCTCATTTCCTAGCTCAGAGGGATACCCTATTTCAATTCTGGTTACCAGTTTCCTCGTACCTTGAATACCTAATTGCCATTGCCGTTGGTGCCACTTTGTATATTTCCGTTTCTGATAGTTCCTATAACCGGGCTGAGTCTTCACTCTGTATATTGTTGACCTTTAGGCGATTTGGTACTCCCAAGAGGATTGATGTCTGTAGTTTGCAGGAAAACTTCGGTCAGTCTTTTGTTGTCTGTTTAGCGAAAGCCCTAGCTATTACTTTGTCTTTCTGACATTTGCATCTGGTGTAGTTATTGAAACCTCAGCAGGTGCATTCCTTTCCAGCTTTTCATTTATCTACTATCTCTTGTGAGATTCCATCACGAGCTTTCTTCCAATTAGTGTGCCCATCTTTGGCCTGCTGTCTCATTTTCTTTCCTGATGGGTTTGTCTTAGAGGCCTTCCATTTGCATTCCTTGTATCCATAGGAGGCTCATTTAGTGTTGACACCTTTAATATTATCATCCCATTTTCATTTTGATAATCCTTTTGACAAGAGTTCTCCTTTGGATAGTTTCTATCATTCTAGAAATTCTTCCTCTTTTCTGCCAACCAACATTCCTTATAGTTTCCTTCCATTCCTTATGGGAGGAGATCTTCAGATCGGATAACCGTTTCAGCATCCCCAGAGGAAGTTTGCTTTCCACTCGCACTATCAACTGCTTCTAGTGAGTCAAGGCTTGATCTTACAATTTGCAAAGAGCAGAAGATAAGTGTCTATCTTTCCCTTATAAAGGACCTGGTTGATTTCTTCTAGGGCTCGTCTTTCCTCCTAAATATGAATGTATTGCTTCTTAATTTCTTGCCGAAAATGATTACAGGTGGAATAGTCCAGGTATCGAGTATATCCTTCTAATCCACCTATCATATTCCAGTATTTCTCTGAGAATTGTACGACTTTGTTCCCCTTTATTTTCGCTAAGACAAAAACTATTCCTTGTGTATGATTTTCCAACTATGTAGTATTGCAATCAAAATAGACTTCACATTCAGTTAAACAATTTCGAACATCTTGCTTATCGTTTCCTTCAAAGAAGTACCTTGGTTACACTATTAGCTTTAATGGTATGGAGAGTCCTCTGATATGTTCTAAGAAAGCCAAGGTTAACCTGTGCTCGGGTACATCGATTCTGTATATAGATGGAAAACAGGGAGAGGATTACGGCCTACCACCCTTTCTGCACCAGCCATATTCTCCATCATTAATGTGCCAATCATTATAATCTGGGTCAGGGGTATCACCAAGGTTACCTGGTAGTGGTGGCAGTGGTATGTTGTTTCCTCCAGTGTCAACTCCTATTCCTTTATCCTTCCAACAGGTTGTGATACTATTTTTATTGGAACAGTGCCTGTACCAGTATCATCGCTTATTGCCCTGAGTCAGATGGTCTTGGATCACAATCACCTATTCCATGCAGAAATGGTACTGCAGCAGGTTTATCTGCCAGTTGACGTACTGGAGTATCAAGGTATGTCTTCATACCTTCACCTGGTTTCCTTAGTTGTAGAGCCGCAATTTCTTATTGCTCATACATCCTTCAGGTTCATTCTTGTTCCTGCTGATATACTTTAGCATTGAGGTCTATTACAGCCTTTCAAGAATTTGATCCCTGGTTTGAGACACATAGGCCGGTTGCTCCTGTTGAGCTTGTTAGTGTCTGAATTCTTCCTGAACCTCTGCAAATAACCTTTACTGCTCCCATTCTGTATCACCACTTAGTCGTTCAAGTGCCTGGTGGCCTTCCTGTATTTCAGCATCATTGATAACCTCACCTCTAGCAATACGGCTTTGCAATAATTCCAGCATTGTAAACTCTTGCCTAGCCTCTTGTAATAATACTGAGATCGCTAGATGATTCTCATCTACACTCTCTTTCAGGAATAGGTCCTGGTAGCATAATTCATAGACAACATTTTACTAGAGGTTATTTTGAGTGCTGACAGGTAGGTTTGTTGTCTCCATCAGTACGTTTCTGAAGACTTAACAGTGGTCAAGCCAAATAGGGAATGGAGAGCTGTCACATCTTCGGGACGGAATTAAAGAACTGAAAGGGGTTGATTCAGTATCTTCCTCTTCAATCATCCTATCAGGCCCCAAGGGACTAGGAACGGGTGTGTAATCTCGTGCCATAGCTAAGGCAGCTAGCTTATACACTTCTTATAATTTGAGTCCTCTGGTATGGGAACTAAAAATAGTTGAGTGAACTAAGATGGTTCAACAGTTTCAAAAAGCAGAATTTCTACTAGGTCAGCAGCAAATATCTCTTTAACAGAGGGAATGGTAGATTATTATATCTGTTTTGTAAAAGCTGTTATCCACCATCGCTCTTGTCGATAAATATGTTAAGTGTATTTTCACTGTATGTGCTTCAGTTGTCAAAGAGCTACTTCATAGTTGTCAAGTGTATATTTTTCGTAGCAGAGGGGCAATACCTTGTAAAAGTTCAGAGATTGACAGTGCCAGCAATATTTGAAATGAGGAAAACTTTGAGCGTTGTAGTATTCTCTATGCATGAGAAAATGTTCAGCCTTTGGTGGCATGAGAATAACAATAGAGTGTTACAGGGTAGCCAATTCAGTAATATTGAATTGCTAGAGCCATGCTGGTATTGAGAGAGAGTCGTAGAATTGCCATAAAAGCTAGTGTAAAAGATATGATATGATACAGGTTCTCGAGTGCTTGTTAGCTGAATAGGTATTAACTGAATATATGATTAAGGTCTCCTCTTTATTGCTTCCTGATCCCCTAACTTAGGGTTTTTAAGTTTAGGTTTTTTGATTATCTCATATATTCGTGGTTAATATACAGGAACCTGCATGGAGCATTAGCTATAGCATAAACGAAATGTTAATTCCAAACGTGCAAAATAAATCCAATACCAGAACAAGTTCCCCCCTAGTGATAACTATACCGTCACCGCGCCCAAAAATATATCGACTAATTCTAAAAGTATAGGATAAATTGAAATCAAATTCAATCATTACCGTAAAGCCAGATATAAGCAGGAAAGAAATGGAAAGCTCAGTCTGAGTCATAGCTAGACGAGGGGGAGGCAGTAGAAGTGATCACCACTGGCATAGTGGGTGGGAAGTTTGTGCAAGTGGTACGGATTTATGAGGCAAGACCTAGGATCAGGTTCAGGTCGGCCCAAAGAGGAGAGCTATAGCCCATTGAGGACAGATTTAGAAGATAAAGCTGGCGTTCTTGGGACTTGGAGGTGCATTGGATAATTGTATGCACAAAGGTTTCATCCCCTGAGTCGCAGGAAGGGCAGGTGAGAGACTGTACAGCATTACTGCATGAGGGTTGCGCTGGAAGATAGCTCTTGCAAGCACGCATCTGATGTATTCTTCCAGCTATAATGTGGTCAAGGCCCATAAATGCATGTGGGTGTAAGGACAGCTTGTACAAGAGGTAAGGAGAGGACGGGGACACGTGTGTCCAGTCTGGAAGGAGTTTCATTCAGCAGTTTTCATTAATCAATTTGTAGGCGATACCGCTCGGGATTGCAAGGGGGTGGGGGAGAGGTACCGAAACTCTGTCTAGTAGTACATGAGAATGTATCTGCGTGAGTTTGAAGCCATCCTTTGTTAACTCAACTAAAAGGCACCATATCCCATCAATCACAAGATCAAAGTGGACATGTGTTATAGGCCTTGGTTTGTCCCAGAGGAGGGGAATATAGTTGGCCTGGTAGCCGTGAAGGAGGGTGCAGGAGGAACCCCCTGACCTAAATAGAGAGAGTGATGGAATTAAGGGAGGCAGACGGGCTGCAGCTAGGTTGATCTCTGAAGGGGAGCAGGCAAGCTGGAGTGCAGCCATCTTGTACCAGTGTGGGAGAAGTGAGTTCACATGGGGCAGGGTAGCCTTACAGGGAAGCATGGATATTGGAGTTGATGAGAAACAGTGAGTGACCCATCATTAGACCTTACTCCAAAAGACCTCCATCTCCCCCATCATAGTGGTGTCAGGGATGAGTAGGTCAGTTCCAATTGAGAGGATCGGTAGGACAAGGCCTATAGCCAGTCTGCCGTTTTGGTAGGGGACTGACTATACTGATTGCTGGGGGAGAGTTTAACCTCATGAGACTGAAAGCCCCTTGCGCAACAGGTATCCTTTTGAGAATATGAGGGGAGGTTTCCAGTGAGGGGGAGAACCAGTAGCCGAGCCATCGGACAATAGAAAAAGGGTTGCAAAGACTCTCTTCAAGAGAAAGAGGAGCTAGAGAGGATGGAGACCAATCGCTTGGGGTGCGCCAGTGGGTGAGTTCAGTTTTGGGGAGGGAGAAGGACTCTGCGAGATGGGAGGCCTTCCTGTGAAGGCGAGAATAGTAATATTGAACCAGTTGTATTTTCCACTAGTATGACCCAGATCCAATAGTAACAGTAAAATTATCAACATATGAAAACATAATTCTCTTAGGAATGGAAAGAAATAAAGAAGATACATATATGAAAAATAACAAAGGAGGGATAGAGGAGCCCAGGGCGCCACCCACTAGGACAAGTAAGAAAATATTTGGAGATCCAAGGAAAACAAGGTGGTATTTGTGGTCAGTCAAAAAGGAACGAACCTCAGAAAACAATATAAGGAGATACACCCTTAGTGCAGAGTAGGGAAGAGAAACAACTAGAGGAAATATTATCAAACCCCCCTTTGATGTTAAGTAATAGGGTAGAGGTCTTGAGGCCTGCACACTGTTGTATATGTAGTTGGTATGTGAGGGCAGCACAAACATCTAAGGTATTCAATCCAGGATGTCAGCCACATTGGTTAGGATGGATGAGGCCCACAGACTTGGCAATTAGTGATAGGGGGTTTGCCATTATCCTTTCCTGAATCTTAGAGATAATTTCTGGATAGACATTGACACAGAAGGGGGAGGGGGAGTCCTTGTCAGATTTTCTAGGCTTGGAGAGGACAATACCATTCGCCTTTTTGAGGGAGGATGGGTGGGAACCAGAGGTCAAGAAGAGAGCCTGTAGGGTGGTAGAGAAGGTACACTTGATGATGTGGATCCTCTTCTATATGCCATAGGGGATGTGGTCAGGGTCAGGCTTAGAGGTGTTAGAGGACTTGCCGAGGCCAAGGGTGACTTCCTGTTTCTTAAGTGGCAAGAAGTAAATAAAGGGTCAGAGGATAAATGGCAAGGGTAGGGGGTTTTTAATAGGGAAATAGTGATTCAAAAGGGAGGTATTGACTTTGATGGGTGTTGTAGCATTGGGAAAAGAGGGGAACTGTTCAGGGGAGCATCTGCTTGCGATTCGATATGCAGGACCAACTGACATTGAGTGCAAAGAGGCAAGGAATGAATTTCTGTATGATGCCTTAGCCTTTTATGGCCATGAAATATCCAAGGTGGGAGGCACAGGTACTGTCGGAGAGCATTGTGGAGGGTAACATGTGTGATATCATTGAGTCACAGTCGAAAGCCTGCCGGAGTTGTGATAACTCAGCTCTCCACCAGGGCTTAGACCTGAAGCAAGGCTGCTTGTTTAGTGTGTGTAGGGCATGGAGGGAGGTGAGGGTGCCCCAGTGGCAATCAAACCAGGCACGAAGTGAGGCAGAAGTTGGGAAAGGGGGAGGTGCTGGGACTGATAGATCTTTAATGAGAGGAGAGAGAGTACACCAATCAATTTTGACTTAGTTGTGGGAGGGGTTTGGCTGGTGTAGGAAAGGCATTGAGAGCGTGATAGTCATTGAGACATGGTTGGAGCCAGTCAGTTGGAGGGTGAAACCCCTTGTGTTAACAAAGGGAGCAAGGAAGGGATTCGTAAAGGGAAGGTTAAAGACTTTTGGTCTTGTTGTACTATTGAATGGGAACCTAGCGAAACACATAGTGTGTTTAGAGGTGAATATCCTAGCTTTGAGGCCAGGTCAAAATAGGGGGTGGATAGGTTAAATTCAGTATCTAAAAGGACCAATAGGAGGTCAAAGAGGGGATGGTAGAGGTTCAGGTCCCAAACCATTAGGGTAGGGAAGGTATATTCTCTATAAAGGGAGGGTGGGGTGAATGTGCAGAGGTTGGACTTCTGCACAGCAGGGCAGTATGTATTGTAAACTCCAGAAACCATATGAGTTGAATTAATCAGGCCTGAGGGGGAATCAATATCAATTGCCATAGGATCCAGTCAGTTGAAAAATACTGGTAGCAAAACAAATACCTCTATGAAATCAAGGAGAGCATAAATAGCAACTCTATGTTTGGCACCATTAGTAGTAGGTGGAGTAAAATATTTATAAGAGGAAAATATTAGCAGGCGCTATTTGAAGAGTGGGGGGTCTTGCAGGGCGACCAACTATTGGGGGCAGGGCATTGCCTTAAGGCTACTGGATAAGGAAAGAAACACATTCCAGCTCCCAAGGCAGTTGTGCTGAATGACGGTAAGGGTAGTACCTCATGCCTACATCATGGAAGGGTTGTCCAGTGTGGGGCTCATTGTCGGGGAATACCCGATAGGGCAGCATGGAGTGGAAAACTGGAGAGCCAAGTAGGGACTGGGGCAACAAACTTGAACTGAGGGTCAGCTGGGCCGTAGGTGTTCATCTTGGTTCTATGTCGTCATTAGGTTCATGATCTTCCTCTGGCCTAGAGGGAGAATGAGTATCAATATAGGGAAGGGGGTATGAGGGGCCGGAAAGGTCTGTTGCAGGAGTGGTCCGGTACACCTAGAGCACATGAGGGGGGAGGCGGGACAGTATCCAGCAACTGACTTGGTGTGTCAGCCATTAGGGCATATGGGATTAGAGCAGCGATGGGCCGCTCGGGTATGTGCCAGAGCACAAATAGGGCAAGTTGGGTTGGTGGCCTTATAAATGGGGGAGGTGTAGCCATAGAGCCAGCACTTCCAGCATTGCATAAATTTACAAGAGGAGTGGGCCTTTTCGACCTTACGCAGACGGGAGAAGAGGCGAATAGTGGAGCCAAGTCTATTAACATCGTCAGGGGCAACGTTGACAACTATGGATGTAGTGGTCTTTATGGCTTGAATGTCAGGATCAGTTTGGAGGAAGCGTGCTGAGTAGATGGCATCGTCGGTTATATTGCAGACTTACTTGGAGAGGGCAGTAAAGAGGTCAGCTTGGTCCTCTGGGAATTAGGCTGTAGGTAGACTATAGATGGCCAGTTGGACCATATTTGGGGCGAGGCAGAACGGGCGGTATGGGTGGTTTCCTTCCAAGAGAGGTTGGTTAAGTCAGTTAGTCATAGCTCTATAATAGGATGGGTAGGGAGGAGAGAGAGGGTGTGGGTCAGTGGCCAAGAGGGTAAGTGAGCCTTGGGGATTGACTTGGGCAGAGAAGGAGTGATAGAAGGGGCAGTTAGTTTGTAGTAGGATGGTAGCCATTAGTGGAGGTATGGTGGCTGCTATTCGGTCAGCCTGTGTCAGGTGCAATGACAGCTATTTGGTCAGCCTCTGTATGAGGTGCAGGGGAGGTGCAAGGGGTCAAGAATCTGGGCTTGTCAGCAGGCAACAGGGCAGGCCGTCTGGACTGAGGGCTGCTGTTATTAGATACTGCGACTTGTGCCGTTGTAGCAGGTTTCTTGCCTCTGCTTTTAGCTTTGGGTGCTGAGGACAGGCTGGTTGCGACTGCAGCATAGAACTTGGTAGTAGGGCGGGAGTTGGAGCAGGGAGGTCGGGTGTTGGAGGTTGATGAGGGTATTTGCTATGCTTGTACTCTTGGGCTTGCCTGGAGCGTGGGTGATGGATAGCGTATAAGGCTAGGTTGCTATACCACTGTTTCACAACAGTGACATAGCACAGGAGGTCAGGGTCAGGGTCAGGGCCTGGATCTACTTCATGTGCAGATTGGGGTTCAGTGTTGGGGAGAGCCCTGGGTCGTACTGGAGAGGGGAGAGGTGGGACCGCAGGATGAGGCGGGGCTTGTCTGGCACTGGATCCTGCAATGACATGTAGGGGTAGATCTCTAACTGTAGCCTGCAAGGCTGCAAGAGCGGAGGGGGCTGTAGTAGAGGGAGTGGCAGGGGAGGTGTAACGACCCCTAGATCAGTTGGTATAGCTTACCGAACCTCAGCCCAGCCAGTGGTCCTACTAGGACGTGGACAGGAACGGTACCAGACACCTGCAAAGTGACATAGCAACCATAAGTCCCTTTCATGAAGAAAGGGTACTTAGGTAGCTAGTATGATAGGGTAACCCAGCAAGGTCGGGTAACCTTGGTGCACACTTAGGTAGGGTAACCCCGCTAGACAGGGTAACCCGGAGCTAGAGTCAGGTAGGGTAACCCTCTTGAGTAGAGTAAGCCGGAAGCATGGTTAGGCAGGGTATCCCGTTAGATAGGGTAACCCATCTCCTCGGTTAGGCAGGGTAACCACTTAGGCAGGGTAACAGGGAGCCCTAGGAAAAACATGGTAAGCAGTGTAGACGCCGCCGGGCGTGCTACATTCGTGTAACCAGGTGTTTCTAGCTCGTGGAATCGCGTGTAACAAATAGTTCAGTTACGCGGAACCTTCTGGTGATGCAAAGGGGCATTACACAGACTTCCGCAGCGATTTGCACCATGATAGGACCCAGTTACCCTACCTTGGGGATCGCTGGTGAAATCGTGGACCTCAAGTTACCCTCCCCTAACATTACGCGAGACGCGAAATCCCACTACAAGTACCCTAGGGTCGTTGTAGTGATTTTGGGGCTTCCAACACACCCTTGCGGCTCCCACGTTCGCCCCTTGCGACGGGTGGGAAAGGGTGACAGTTGGTAAAAGCCTAACAAAACTGAGAAAACGAAGAAGGCAGCGTAACCCCGTATACGTCACTGCCGTCCTTCCGACCAGATGCTGTCCGCAGGATATATATAGGGGTGGGCGACGGCCGACCTGGGCAAGTTGTTAGTATTGACATCAGATGGCCCTCCGAGGGTACTCTAGGTGCCTATAATCCCTATGGGAGGTATGGGGGTCCCCCGGAATAGCTATCTGAGAGTCGGAGACAAATGGAAGTTTGTCCGGATAAAACTCTACTACTTACACAACTATAGCCCAGGCGCTATACCATTACTGAGGGACGTTACAGGACTCTAAGAGGCATTCAGTCTTATCACGGCTAAGGCGATCCCTGAACGGTTGGCTATAGGTAGCGCCTATTTAGCCAACTCAGTAAAAGACACTTACCGGGGGAGCTATGCAGTCACAAGAAAAGCTGCCGATAGGCCAAGTAGACACAGTTGACTGCAGTGCTTGCATAGACAGGAACAGCCATAGGGCTACTGAGTCTCATACCTAGGTTTGGGTCCAAAGTCGGATTGTCTGTTGGCCATTGACAAGACGGCGATCGGAAAGGTTTTTCTCTCCTGCTGGCATATTCAAAATGCATTGCAGGAAACCTTTATGATTGAACGGACTCAACTTATCCGAGCGATCCACAGACCTGAAGTTAATTCCGGAAGGGCCATGTGTCAGATGATCCCTGAGTGGAGAAGGGACCTCTCTTAACGGTCGGAGTAGGGATGGGTGTCGTTGGCTTTATAATTCTACTTAAGTAAACGCGACTGGCACTCTACTCTGATAACCAACTATCCTCTCGAGAAGACTTGAATTGAGTGAAGCTCTGGCTTAACGATATTAAGTTTTATCATTTGATTCAATTATTTTTATCTTTACCTTCTGTGAACTTTGCGTTGAGTCTTTTGGTGCGGTCGCAACCTTTTGATCCATCTTCCTATAGGGTGCCCCAGTTACAGGAAGCTATAGCAGAGGAGATCTCGCCAGGCAAGTGGTCAGACTGGCAAGTCTGCTACCAACCTCATTGATTCCAGAGAGGGCTGTGCACAGAAGTGGGATGATGATAGCCTCCCTAGTGGAAAGGCAGTGGAGGGGGGTGTAGGTTGATGAAGGGACAGGCTGAGGGTAGAGGTTAAACTAGGTGCCTATGGCATCCTGGAGGTGCTGGGTTTAATTCAGGTGGTCAAGGAGGGGGCCAGAAATGCTGGCGCGAGAGGAGTAGGTTTAGTACAGGGCTGTACAGTGCTAGGAGCGCAAGGCTGACCTGGAGGGGCCAGGAGAAGCAGTAGCCATCACTGTCACACAGGGAGTAGCGCTGTGTCGCTGACGAGTGTAGCTTAAGCGAAGGGTAGGATTTGGAGTGTTGTAGCCGTAGCCATACAAAAAGCAAGGTTTTGTTTGGCTACAAAGGCCAAGAATTTGAAGCCCAAGGAAGATAGAGGGCGCGGAGTGTGTCCCTTAACTTAGGGAATTTACTTTTTTTATGTTTTTTCCTTTTTGATAATCTCATATATTGGCTGTTAACATACAGGAACCTGCATGGAGCACTAGCTATGGCATAAATAAAATGTTAATTCCAATGGTATAAAACAAAAAAAACATCTACACAAGTTCTCTCGTAGTGATAACCATACTATCACAGTACCCTAAAATTGCCACTAATTCAATAAGTATAAAATGAAATGAAATCAAATGAAATCATAACCGCAAGGAAAGATATAAGCAGGAAAGAAAGGCCACTGAGTCTGATTCATAGCCGGAGGAGGAGGAGGCAACTGTAGCGATCACCACTGGCATGGTGGGTGGGAAGTTTGTGCGTGTAACATTGATGTCTGAGGCAAGACCTAGGATCATATCTAGGTCGGCCCAAAACGGAGAGCCATGGGCTAACGAGGATAGCTACCGAAGGGAAAGCTGGCGTTATTGAGCCTTGGAGGTACAGTGGGAAATTGCATACTTATATGTTTCATCTTGTGAGTAGCAGGAAGGGCAGGTGGGAGAATGGTCGCCATTGCATCATGAGGGTTGCGCTATAAGTTAACTCTTACCAGCAAGCATCTAATGTATTCTCGCTGCTATAAAGTGGTTGAGGCCCATAAACGCATGTGGGGAGAGGGACGGCTAATACTGGTAGTAGGGGGGAGGAGGAGACAGGAGTTTCCAATCTGCAAGAAGGTCGTTTCTGCAGTCTTCTATGATCAGGTTGGAGGAGATGGTGCTCAGGATTAAATGAGGGGAGTCAGGAACTGTCCATCGTAGGTAGTGAGAATTTATCTGTGGGAGTTTGAAGCTGTCCTGTGTCATCTTGAAGAAGAGGTAGTATATCCCATCGATGGGGTGTGTTGGGGGCGGATGGCGGGTGTAGGCCTTGGTTAGTTTCACGGGAGGGGAATATAGTTGGCTCTGATGCCGTTGGGAGTGTGTGGGAGGAGTCCTCTGCCCAAAGGTTACACAAAGATGAAAATTACAGAGGCAGTTCGGCTGCAGCAGGGATAATCTCGGGAGGAGAACAGGCAAGAAGTAGTGCGGACATCCTGTTGCGGTGGGCGAGGAGCATGTTCAGCGGGGGGAGTCAGGCCTCACATGGCAGTATTGATACTGGAGTCGTTGAGAAACACTTGGTAACCCACCGTTAGACAATACTCTTAAAGACTTGCATTTTCCCATTCCTTGCTGCGTTGGAGATAATGAGGTCAACTCGATAGGAGGGGACGGGTAAGAGCACCCTTATAACCAACTTACAGTTCACGTAGGGGACTATATCAATGCCCAGGGGAGAGAGTTGCCTGATGAGACTGAAAGCCCCTTGCGTAAGGGCCAGCCTCTTGAGAAAGTAAGTGTAGGTTTCCAACGAGGGTGTGAACCAGGATGCTATCCATCAGAATATGAAAGAAGGGTGGAATAGACTCTCATCAAGAGAAACAGGAGCCAGTGAGGTCGGTGAGCAATCCCCTAATGTACGTCAGTGGACGAGTACAGTTTTGTGGATGGGGAAGGACACTCCAAGAGCGGTAGCCTTCCTCCAAAGGCAAGTATAGTAATATTGAAGAACTTTTGTATTCCTCTAGTATGACCTGGACCCAACAGTAACAGTAAAATCATTAACATAGAAAAAGATAATCCCTTTAGGGATGGACAAGTGTCAGAAAGATACATAAATTGAAAATAACAAAGGAGAGATAGGGGAAACCTGGGGGGCACCTACCTGAACAGGCAAGAAAATATTTTGAGAGCCGTGAAAGATCATGCAGCATTTGTGGTCAGTTAAAAAGGAACAAACCCAAGATACCATAAAAGGAGATACGCTTTTGGCACGAACAACAGAAGATAGCTAACTAGAGGAGATATTATAGAACACTCCTTTAATGTCAAGGAAGAGGGTAGATCTCTTAAGGCCAGCAAGAGGCAGTATGCGGACTTCATGTTTGAGGGTAGCACATGGGTTGAAGATACTGAGTCTTGGAAGTGAGGCTTAGTAGTTTGGGTAGATGAGCCCCACAGTGTGGGCAATTAGTGACAGGCGGGTTGGCATTACCCATTCCAGTATCTTAGAGTAGTTCTAGAAGGACAATGACTCAGAAGGAGGAGCGGGAGTTCTAGTCAGATTTGCCGGGCTTGGAGAGGACAATGCCGCTGCATTGTTTGAGAGAGAGGGGGTTGAAACCATAGGTCAAGACGGGATCTAGGAGGGCAGTGAGGAAGGTGGGGTTGATGGGGTTGATCCTCTTCCATATACCATAGGGGAACAGGTCAGGGCCAGTAATAAGGGTGTTGGAGGAGATACCGAGGGCAAGGGAGACTTCTTGTTATGAAGTGGCAGGAAGTCTACCACGGGTTGCAGGATAGACGGCGAGGGTAGAGGGTCTATCGTAGGGGAAACATGATGCAAAAGGGAGGTGTTGAGTACAACAGGTGTTGTGGTGTTGGGGAAGAAGATGAAACAGTCAGCGGTGTGACTGCTAGCGATCCGACTGGTAGCCCAAAGTGACTTTTGGTCCAAGGAGGAAAGGAACAAGTTCCAGTGTGATAACTTTGCCTTTTTTTATGGCCTTGAAATATGCAAGAGGAAGCCATGGGCACTTTCGGAGCGGGTAGTGGAGGAGGACACACGTGATATCCTTGCTTTTCTGTGGAAAGCTTAGAGGAGTTGTAATAACTCAGCTATGCACCATGGCTTTAACCTAAAGCAGGGGCACTTGTTTGAGATATGTAGAGCAAGGAGGGAGGTCTGAGTGCCTAGGTGGCAATGGAACCAGGCACTAAGTGAGGTTGATATCAGGAGTGGGAGAGGTACTGGAACCGATAGATCTCAGACAAGAGGAGAGAGAGTGTGCCAATGGGTTTTGGTCAAGTCAGGGGTCGGGTCAGGTTGTGACAGGAAGGGTGTCAAGAGGGGGCTGGTGATTTGGAAGTGGTCAGAGCCAGTCAGTAGGAGAGTGACACCCCATAAACTAACTAAGGGGGCAAAGGAGGAATTCGCAAAGGCAAGGTTCAAGACTCCTAGTCTGGTTGTAACATCGAAGGGGAACCTAATAAATACACCTGCTGTATTTTGAAGTGAATAGCCTATATCTGAGGCCAGGTCAAAATAGGGAGAAGATAGGTTAAATTCACCCTCTGAGACGACCCGGAGTGGGTCAGGAAGTGGATAGTGGAGATTCAAATCCCCATCCAGTAGGGTAGGGAAGGCATGTTCCATCAACAGCGAGGGTTGAGTAATTGTGTGGTGGTGGGATGAGCCCCCAGTAGTAGAGTATGCATTGTAAATACAAAAGACGCTTTGAGATAAATTAAACCGGTCTGAGGGCGAGTGAATATCAATTTCCATGAAATCCAGCAGGTCGAAAAAAACTGTTAGCAATGCGAAAACTTGCATGGAATCAAGGAGAGCATAATTGGCAATCCTAGTTATGAAACTATTAGTAGTAGGTGGAGTAAACAATTAATAAGGGGTAAATATTGGTAGCTGCCCTTTAATGATTAGAGGATCTTACAGGGCGACCAACTGTTGGAGGGTGGGATTCCATTTTCTATGTGATCTAACTCTTATTTTAAATTTTTAGACAAAATCATTACTTATATCACTAAATGTCAGAAGTGTTGGAATTTATCTAAGATTCTAGTTCCTGATACAATAATTGATCTGTAATATGATTTTATAATTGAAGGTAAATTTCAATTTAGTTGTAAATAGGCAGAGAGGATATATATCACAGTGATAAAGTTGTATGATAAAAAGAAATAGTTGGAATAGCTAATAGGATTTTGAAAATGTATCATAGGATAAGAGGTATAATATGATATCATATTATAAATTCATTATGGAATACAGGTTTGGGGAGAGAATATTTTTAATATTTTTCTTGGCATAGTAAAATAGGTGAATAAAACCTAACCTTAAATGTTACGGAAATCGTTACATTAATAACTGTCACTCTTGTTGTGGGAAAAGTGGTCACACCTCTAGTCTTCCGGAACCATACTTCTTGCCACCATTGGATGTTGTCATATAGTAACCCTCCAGTTCAATATACTGTCATATTATAATTCCTATCTCATTTCCCATATGTCTAACAATTACTCACGCCTTGCCTCTGCCCATTTAAGTATTACTATCCCCCTGCTATTAGTACTTGATTAGTATTGTACTAGTGATTGGTCGTAACTACCTTTTTAGATTCCATTACTTATATTCATAGCTCCATCCACTTTCCTTTAACCCTCTGTTTTCACACTATGGTTTCTTTGCTATACTGCCTCTGTTTGCATATTAGTTGGATACGATCTTTGTACTTTTATTATGTTTTCCTATCTTCAATCTTTTGTATCTAAAAAGCCTCTAATCCTTTATGTATTTGCACTCTCAAGCCTTACTGAACTATCATCTTTTATACTACGAGTTGAACAGTTACTTTGTTAGTTTCGCACTGTTAGGCACATGTGTATGAGGCACTGAATTCAGTGCTGCATTCATACGAAAAATGCGCTGAAAACCTACTCATACCCATCCAGCCCCAATGTGTGGCCCGCACGTCACCTGTGGCACCTACAGCAAAAACATTCCCTCACTAAAAAGTCCTAAATTGGTGCCCCCCTCGTAACACCATATACGTCCCCGCCATCATGGTCTAAGGGTATAAGGTCACGAGGTCCGTTTTGAGGTCACGTGTTCAACTCCCAGTTCCAGCAGGGTTTCTGGTTGAATGAGATATTTTCTACCAATCCAGCTTGCATCTGCAAACCTTCCTGCAAGACGATAACAACGCCCCAACAGAGGTATTATTGCCCGACTTCCAAGAAGAGGACTCTGTCTTGAAATAGCAGGTCGAACGGAAGAAATCGGTCGGTCGGATAAAGAATTATGAGCGATATTATCCTATGAGCCTATCAGAAGACTGAGGTCGCCGATGCATGGCGACATGAGCATTGATTACCTCATATATGGATAAAGGTCTGCAGATATGCAGACTCCCATTGTAAGATAGGACGCTATCATTCCGCTAAATAGGCCAGGTGACCGAATACCAAAGGTGTAAGACTAAGTTCTCAGGGTCAAACAGGGTTCGCACTTGTGAACCATAGTAGAAAGATCTTAGAAGTTGTAAAGTCGTGGGATCAAGGCCGCAGGGTATAAATAGCTGGGCAGTCCCCGGTCTTAGATAGCACGCTCCGCGCCCTCTATTTTCCTCCCGCTTGAAACTCTTGCCCCTTTTAGCCGAACAAAACTTCGCCCATTTGTGTGGCAACAGCCACGACACACCAAATCTTGCCCCTCGCTTAAGCTTCACTCTTTAGCGACACAGCCCCACTTCCTATATAACAGTGATGGCCAAAGCTTCCCCTGGCCCCTCCAGGTCAGCCTCGCGCACCCAGCAGCGCACAGCCCCCTACTCAGCCCACTCCTCCCGCGCCAGCACCCCTGGATCCCTCCCCGACCACCTAATTGCAACCCAAAACCTGCTAGACGCTATAGTCACCCAGTTTAGCCTCTCTCAGGAATCCTTCCCTGTGTTTGACAACTCCCTCCTCCATAACCTTTCTGACGGGGAAGCCACCATCATACCACTCCTCTGCAACGCCCTCTCTGGAATCAATGAGGTAGTCAGCCGACTTGCCGCACTGACTATGCGCGTGGATGAGATCTCCTGCGCTATCTCGACCCTCGCCCCTCCCCCTACTTCAGCCCCCCACGCGATTGCAGCCTTGGAGGCCACAGTCAGGGACCTCTCCCTTCGCCTCACGGCAGGAGCCACTGCCAGACAACCCCCTCCCCC
>QFET01009619.1:0-28104 GCA_003316355.1 Tuber calosporum | reverse complement strand
AGTGGCTCTAGGGGCATGTGAATGGAAGGAAGGATGCCTATGGCATCAAGGAAAGATTTAGGTACCGGAACACGAAGAGATCAGAACTCAAGTCATACGACAAAATCACGATAACCCAGCAGTTGGGCATGACGGAACCAGCAAAACTACCGAACTACTATCCCGACAATATTATTGGCCAAAGATGCGAGACGACATAAAGAGACATGTCAAGAATTGCGATACATGCCAAAGAACGAAAGCGATAAGGCACGCTCCATACGGACTACTACAACCGAACGAAGCGCCAAACCAACCATGGAAATCGATAGCAATGGACTTCATCACGGACCTGCTGAAATCAGGCGATTATGACGCCATCCTGTTGTTCTTCGACCGCTTGACAAAAATGAGTCATTTCATACCCTGCAACAAGGATTGGAACACCAAAGAATTTGTCCAGATATTCCTACGGGAAATATTCCGACTCCAAGGACTACCACAAGATATCATCACTGATAGAGGAACGCTATTTACATCAGACTTGTGGAAAGAGACTACAAAATCCCTTTGAATTGATCGAAGAATGAGCACCGCTTTCCATCCACAAACCGACGGACAAACCGAAAGGACGAACGGAATACTGGAACAATACCTAAGGGCCTATGTCAACTATCAGCAAGATAACTGGGCGGAATTACTGCCATTAGCGGAATTTGCATACAACAATGGAAAACAGGAAACCATTAAGACCACACCATTCTACGCACACTACGGACAACATCCGGAACATGGGGCGATAGGCCACATGATACCTAAGTTAACCACGAAAAAGAGAAGAGATAGGTCAGCTGCACACTATCCTACGTCAGGAAATGGTCTGTGCACAATTACAACAAAAAGAAAACTACGATCAACACAGAAAACCCTATCCGAATCTCCAGTCAGGCGACATGGTCTGGTTACTGCCAAGGAATATAAGGACCACAAGACCATGCAAGAAGCTGGATTACAAGAAAATCGGACCATTCAAGATCCTTACGAAGGTGGGCACAAGTTCCTATAAATTGGCCTTGCCCCAACAGTTGAAGGTCCACAACACCTTCCACATCTCACTCCTCGAACCATACCAAGACAATCAGTTCCCCTCACAAAAGCAATCACCACCACCTCCAATCGAGATAGAAGGAGAAAGAGAGTACGAACTCGAAGAAATAATCGATTCACGCATACACCGAAAACGCCTACAATACCGAGCCAAGTGGACTAGCTACTCACCAGAACACCACAAAACTTGGTACCCTGCGGAAAACTTCAATAATGCCAGCATCGCCATTGAACGTTTCCCTCAGCAGTACCCAAGAAAACCCCGTGTGGGTTACGGTCAAAATCGAACCCACGAGGCAAGACCCAACGCCATTGGGTCCAGACGAAGGCTAGGGCGATAGCCCTGGGCTACTACCCCTACCAGCCCGCCATACGCTACTCAGGAAGAAAGGGAAAAGCAGGCAGCACACAACGCTCTTTCGTGGACTGCCTGTTACGATGATTCCTGCAACACTCATTTATGGGACAAGGAAGGAAGCAATTGGTTTCCACGACAGCCCAAGTTGCGCAAACCGCAACAACCACACAAGGAGACATCCTGGAAACACGGTTTCAAGGACACTTGTCGTACTCACAGACACGACAAAATCGATGCTGGGTTTTACCCAAGATGAACCGGGGAAGCGGCACCCCTTACGGAAAACGATGCACGTATTAGGAAAAGAAAAACAACTGTGAGGACACAGTTGAAGGGAGAGCGGGGCACAAAAAGCAAAATCGAGACGATTCCTGACGAAGAGAGTTTGCAACGACAGTTGCAAGTGCTACGAGAACAACTTGGCACCGCTGAAGCCACAATCGACGCCCAAAGAACTGATATGCGAACATATCAGAGAATGATTGATGACCGGGACCGGACTATTAGGGCGGCACACACCACCTTAGAGGAAGTCCGGAGGAACTACCAGTCGGCCGAACATCAAGTTCGGAAATGGAAAAAGGAACTGCGCAGGTTTGGGGAAATCCGGACAAAGATGGGACGTTAAGCCTGAAGGGACTCAGGCTTAAGGGAGAGGGGAGCTAATGTCACAATTGGTGACTAAGCAAGGCAGAATTTCGCATGACTCATAGTTATGAGTCACAAGGTTGTTATATTTCGCACTATGACTCATTAGAAGTCCTGGGGATTCACATGATGCACACTTGTGCAATCATTGTTATGTTGTGATTGGTTGATCGTGCGCATGACTGATGTAATGATTTTCGCACATGACTCACACTATGAGCCATGGGTTTCGCGCATGTGACCATTTTAGGACACATGACTTATTATATGAGCTATGATTGGTTGGCGCGCGGCGCAGTTGACTCAGATGAGTCAGCTGATGGATTTCATACTATGACTCACTATGAGTCATAGAGGTCGTATGACTCACAGGTATGAGTCACCAAGGTTAGGGTTGAGGGAAGAGTGCCTATATAAGGACCATTAGGCCACCTGTAGATAGGACTCTTCACGCAACCATCTAAGTTCTTTTCTATACAATTACTTTACCTCTTTACCGTTCCATTCCCTATTGGTGTTGTGCGATAGGAACCATAGCGTTCAGCTATCAACACAACGTAGGCATAGGCCTAAGAGCAATAGTGGAACTCCGCCTAGTACTACTCGTTGCAATAGTACTCCTACCCTGGTGGCTGAGATTAGCGCCACGCCCCATACCGAACTACAACAACGGCCCGGTCATTTCATCCAAACCAAAGAGAAGTAGTTACCTGTTGCAGAACCAGCTTACCGCATAGGATCGTAACACTCACCCTCATTCAACACAACTGCCTTGGGAGCTGGAATGTGTTTCTGTCCCTATTCAATAGCCTTAAGGCTATGCCCAGCCCTCTACACTTGGTCGCCCTACAGGATCCTCCGGTCTTCAAGGGGCGACTACCAATATTTTCCTTTTATAAATCTTTTTCCCCACCTACTACTAACGGCGCCAAACCTAGGGTGGCCGTTTATCCTCTCTTTGATTTCATGCAAGTCTTTGCACAACTACCCGTTTTCTACGACCGGCTGGACTTTATGGCAATTGATATTCACTCCCCTTCAGGCCTGTTTAACTCAGCTCATCAGGTCTTCCGCGTTTACAATCCCTACTCCACCACCAGGTGCTTATCCCACACCCGCACAATTACCACATCTTTTATTTTCCGCGAACAAGCTTTCCCCACCCTCCAAGTTGGGGATTTGAACCTATATCACCCTCTTTCCGACCCTCTAAGGGTCCTTTCTGTTACTGAATTTAGTCTTTCTTCCCCATACTTTGACCTGGCCTCTGAGCTAGTCTACCCACTTATAAATACACCAGGTGTATTCAATAGGTTCCCCTTCGATAGCACATCCAGACCTGGAGTCCTAGACCTGGCCTTCGCAAATCCCTCCCTTGCCCCCTTTGTTAGCTCATGGGGTATCACCCTCCCACTTACCGGCTCTGACCATGTCCCAATCACAATAGCCCTATCCATGTCATTCCTACGACAGGCTGACCCCACTCCTAACTGGACTAAAACGGATTGGCACACACTCTCCCCTATCATCATGGATCTATCGGTCCCACCTCCTCCCCAGCTCCCTACCTCAGCCTCACTTAGTGCTTGGTTCAACCGCCACCTGCGCACCATCACCTCCCTCCTGGCCCAGCACACACCAAACAAACGTCCTTGCTTCAGGTCAAAGCTATCTTGGATAGCTGAACTATCGCAGCTGCGCCAAGCTTTCAACAAAGAGGCAAAATTATCACAAATGTTCCCCACCACAACCCTCTCCGACAGTGCTGGTGGCTCCCGCCTCGCATATTTCAAGCTATAAAAAAGGCCAAGGCATCACACTGGAACTCTTTCCTCGCCTCCTTAGACTCTAAATCGGTGTGGGCTGCGTGCAGGATGGCTAGCGGGCGCCCCCCTCATCGGTTCCCCTCCTTTCCCAACGCCACGACGCCCGTCGAAGTCCACACCTCCCTCCTGCATCATTTTTTTCCTCCTAAAGACCCCGAATCCTCGCCATCCATCCTGCGACCATTCGCGGACTTCATGTCACTTCAGAAACAGGAAGTCTCCTTCGCCCTCCGCAAGTCCTCCAACATCTCAGCCCCTGGGCCCGACCTGATCCCCTATGGCATATAGAAAAGGATCAACAATATCAACCCCACCTTCCTCACCTCCCTCCTAGGTCCCCTGCTGACCTATGGCTTCCACCCCTCTTCCCTTACAAGAGCCAATGGCATTGTCCTCTCTAAGCCTGGCAAATCTGATTATAACTCCCCCTCCTCCTTCCGTGTCATTGTCCCACTAGAAACTATTTCCACGATTCTGGAAATAATAATGGCAACCCACCTCTCGCTAATGGAGCGCACCGTTGGCCTCATCCACCCTAACCAATATGGCTTACTCCCCGGCCTCAGCACGTTTGATGTATGTGCTGCCCTCACGCACAAGGTCCGCCTGCTGCAATGTGCAGGCCTCAAGACCTCTACCCTCTTGCTTGATATTAAAGGAGGCTTTGATAATATTTCCTCTACCTGTTTATCTTCCCTACTTCGCGCCAAAGGCGTATCTCTTTATATGGTTACTAGGGTTCGTTCCTTTTTGACTGACCGCAAATGCAGCTTGATTTTTCAAGGCTCCCCTAATATTTTCTTACCTGTTCAAGTGGGTGCCCCCCAGGGCTCTCCTATCTCTCCTTTGTTATTTTTAATTTATGTTTCCTCCCTGCACTTGTCTATCCCAAAGGGGATTATGTTTTCTTATGTTGATGATTTTACAGTCACAGTTGGGTCTGGGTCATACTGGAGGAACACACAGCTTCTTCAACACTACTACACCCGCCTCTGCAGGAAGGCCACCCCACTTGGAGTCTCCTTCTCCATCCCCAAAACCGAACTCATCCACTGGCGAACTCCAAGGGATCGCTCAAACCCCTCACTGGCCCCAGTCTCTCTCGATGGGAGTCTCTTCCACCCCTCTTCCATAGTCCACTGGCTAGGATACTGGTTCTCACCCTCGATGGAAACCTCCACCCACTTCCTCAAGAGACTTGCCCTCGCTCAGGGGGCCTTTGGCCTCATCAGCCAACTCTCTCCTCCTGTCATAGACATAGTCCCCTACCTGAACCGCAGACTGGCCATGGGCCTGCTGCTACCGATCCTCAACTATGGAGCTGACCTCCTCATCCCCAACACTGCGAGGATGGCTAAGATGGAGGTCTTTTGGAGCAAGGTCCAACGATGGGTCACTAACTGCTTCTCATCGACTCAGTATCTATCCTTCCCTGTGAGGCTTGCCTCCCCCCTCTCAACTCGCTCCTCCCCCATCGCCGCAGGATGGCCGCACTATGGTTGGCCTGATCCGCTCCCGAGATCAACCCAGCCGTAGCCCAGCTGCCCCCATCATTTCCATCCTACTCCAATTTTAGGGCAGGGGACTCCTCCCGCCACCACCTTCGTGGCCTTAGGGCCAACCACATCCCCCTCCGGTGGAACCAACCAAGGCCCATACCTGCCGTCCGCTCTCACCTCCCAATCGATGCAATGTGCTACCTCTTGGTCAAGGTAGCACCAGAGGGGTTCAAACTCCCACAGATAAACTCACCCCTCTTCCGATCCCAGGTGCTGTCTCCTACAAATTGATGAAGGAGGAGTGCAGAAAGGACCCTCTTACTGATTGGACACTCCTGTCCCCACCCCCTCCTTACTACCAGTACAAGCCGTCCCTTCGCCCACATGCCTTCATGGGCCTCGACCGCTTCACAGCTGGGCGAATTCACCAAATGCCCACTGGCAAGAGCTATCTTGCTGCGCAACCCTCATGGAACGATGCCGATCACTCTCCCACCTGCCCTTCCTGCGACTCAGAGGACGAAACCTTCGAGCATGCAATTCTCCACTGCCCCTCCAAGTCCCGAGAATGCCAGCTTTACCTTCCGAAGCTGTCTACGATGGACCATGGCTCTCCACTTTGGGCCGACCTGGACATGATCCTTGGTCTTGCCTCATACATCCGCGCTACTCGCACAAACTTCCTGCCCACGATGCCAGCAGTTTTTGCTACTGCAGCCTCCTCCTCCTCCGAATATGACTCAGACTGAGCGGTTTTACTTTCCTTTTATATTTATATCTTTTCATTCGGTTATAATTTCTTTTGGTATCATTTCTCTCTATACTTTCTGATTTAGTCGCCATTGCTGGGCGCGGTGACGGTATGCTCTTCACTAGGGGAGAACTTGTACTGTTATTTCTTTTGTTTTGCACGGTTGGAATTAATGTTTCGTTTATGCCATAGCTAGCGCTCCATGCAGGTTCCTGTACATTAACAGCGAATATATTAGATAATCAAAATAAAATAATCAAAACCCCATAGTTTAGGGATCATAAAGCAATGGAGAAGAGACCTTAACAATAAAACAAGTTTACAAGTTATTTAGCCTTTGAGAACATTTTATCTTTGTGATACTTTTTATCAAGCTTTCCTGACAGTTCTCAGATTTTCTCGATATGAGCACGACCTAGACAATTCAATAGTACCGAATTGGCTATCCCGTAACAATGACGGAGCTACACGACCATGTTCGAACAGCCACTATTTTCACCAAGATAGATCTTAAGGACGGTTACCACCTGATCCGTATAAGGACAGGTGACAGATGGAAAACCGCTTTCCGCCCACAATACTGCCTTAATGACTATAAAGTTGTGCCGTTTGGTCTGGTAAATGCACCAGCCACCTTTCAATCAATAATTACTATAATCCTTTAAGAATTTCTTGATGAAGGAGTACTAGTATACATTGATGATATACTTAGATACTCTAAAACAGAGAGGAATCATATCATATTGGTTAAGAAAGTTTTGGAAAGACTGCAATAATACAGTAAGGCTGTCTCACTTACGAAAAGCACTTTCCAAGTCACCTTTGTGGAATTCTTGGAATATATGATAGCTATAAATGGAGTTACTATGAGCTGCCGGAATATGGAATCCATCAAGGCCTGGAAACCACCTACCTTAGTTAAATAAATTCAAATATTTATGGGCTTCGCTAACTTCTATTGGTGATTCATAAAGAATTTCTCGGCACTATACGCACCAATTACTGATTTGCTCAATGGAAACTCTAAGGATTTTTCTTGGGGAGAAAAACAACAAGCGGCATTTGAGGAGCCCAAATGCAGGTTAATCACAGGGCTAATATTATGTCATTTCCACCCGAATAGGGAGACTGTCATGGAAATGGATGCCAGCGATTATCCCCTAGGATGTGTCCTTTCACATTACTTGGATAAAAGGCTACATTCAGTTACTTTCCACTCCCAGAAGTTGACACCCGCCGAACGCAATTATGATATTCATGACAAGGAATTATTGGCAATATATGTTGCATTAGAAGAATGGCGACACCACCTTGCTGGGACCGATGAACCTTTCACAATATACACCGATCATCAAAATTTACAATCTTTTCTAACAACAAAGGCCTGGTCAGCAAGACAAATCCGCAGAGCTTAGAAGATCACTGATTTTAACTTTAAAATCATTTACCGACCCGGAACCAGAGGTGACAAACCTGACGTTTTAAGCAGGCAGCCAGAGTACCGCCCTGAGGAGGGAGCTGAGCATGCCAAGCAGGCTATACTTCAGTCGAATCACTTTGAAAACCTCTAGAATAACCGAAACTTAGTTGTCTCAGTTATATGGGTCAAAGAAAACCCAGAACACACCAGTCAGCGGTTGCTACAAGAGGAACGGAACAATACGAAAAGAATTAAAAGACTTCAACAGGAAGCAAGAATCCAAACTCGAGGTTCCAAGTTAGCCGCCGGTCATAACCTATACAGTACCGAAAACAACATAGTTCCTCTGAATGGGAAGGTACTCATTGGAACAGGATTAGCTATCGGATTAACAATTGGAACATATGCGCGCATTGCACCACATAGTGGATTGGGAGTCTAGCATGGTATTTCTATCGGAGCCGGAGTGGTGAATGCGGACTATAGAGGAGAGGTTAAGGTTCTCCTAATCAACACTATTGACAATCCTTTTCAGATACACACAGGAGACCGCATAGTGCAGATGATCGTAGAAAGGTTTGATGAGAAAGAACTTCATGAAGTTATGAAATTAGATAATACCGAATGAGCAAACCAAGGATTTGGCAGCTCAGGCATACAGTTGGAGGAATCCCAACCACAATTATGCATCCTGAATTCTGACTCAAAGCACGGATTTCTGGACTCAATCAACATCACCTTACACCCGACTTGCATTAAAGGACAAACACTAATGTCCAATGCAATAATTGCAAGAGCGAACTCAAGAAATTTGATATAAAATTCTTGGAACAGGTAATGGCAATGGCAAAGAAGGATCCAGATTGGCTAAGGAGAAAAAAGGAGCTAGAATGTCTACGGGATGATGGCAAAGTAATGCCAAAACAAGGGACCCTAATGGATGGAATGCTCTTCCATAAAGAACACATATATGTTCCGCAAAACGAAACTCTGTAGACTGATATTGCAAAAGGCTGTCACAACTCCAAGATTGCAGGACACTTCGGCCAGGAAAAGACATTGGAAATTATCACCAGAAACTTTTACTGGAAAGGAATTACGAACTGGATAAATGACTATGTACGATCCTGTACCGAGTGCCAACAAGCTAAGGCACCAAGGCATGCACATTTTGGGCTGTTACAACCACTACAGGTCCTGTTTACTGTTTGGGCATGGACCTTGGTAGATTTTATCAGTCAACTTCCAAATCCGCAGGATACACCCAGATCATGGTTGTCGTCGACCGATTCACCAAAATGGCACACTTTATCAGCTTAGAAGGAAATGCGACTGAAAATGATGTCGCAGAGGCATTCATCAAAGAAGTTTAGAAACTTCATGGGTTACCCACAGAAATCATCGCTGACATGGACGTAAAGTTTGCAGGAGAATTCTGGGAATAATTGTCCAAGACATTAAATATCAAGAGAAAACTGTCTACAGTGTACCACCCTCAAACTGATGGAAAAACAGAGAGAGTCAACCAAGTGCTGGGAGGCTACCTACGAATATTTGTCAACTACGATCAGGATGATTGGTACCATCTACTACCTGTAGCCGAGTATGCAGATAACAACACAGTAACAAGCGCACATTGATTAACCCCCTTTTTAGCAAACTATGGTTACCATCCGCAAACAGAATGAATGAAGGAGCGAGATGCTCAGAATCTGGGAGCAACTATGTATGCTCACCGGATGAAGGCGATACATGAAATGGCAAAGGAATCACTTGAGAAGACTCGCGTAGGCATGAATAAGTACTATGACCACAAAGCTCGAAGCCAACCAGACTTCAAAATCGGGGACTTGATTATGCTAAACATGAGAATATCCGTACTAAGTGACCATCCAAGAAGTTAGCGCTAAAATTATATGGCCCGTTCAAAATCCTGGAACAACAAGGAGTCCTCGCCTACAAGGTGGAAATATCAAAGAGAAGGAAACTCCATCCTGTATTTCATGTATCGTTACTCGAGCCATACTGAAAATCAGTTAAACATGGCTGAGAACAACCACCCCTGGCACCAGAAGAAGTTGAAGGTGATCTTGAATGGGAGGTGGAGAAAATTATTAAGAGTGAAATAATCTCTGATGAGTGAAGATTCAGAGGATGTTTACAAATGATGCAAGAACTGCGATACTTCGTCAAATGAAAAGGATGTTCTGAGGATGAGAACATCTGGGAACCACCGGAGCACTTACACAATGCACAGATATTGGTACAAGATTTTCATAGGGAAAATCCGGAAATGCCAAAGTTGGGCTAAGTAGTATCTATGGAAAGGTTTTTCCTGCTGTGGCCAAGTTATCGCAGAAGGTTTTTTAACCCTACTGAAGGGAGTACTAAGTGGAAGAATTGCTTCGAGACAAAGCTTGGAAAGGGGAGATAAGATGTTACACATAAGGGATATGGTACTAGACCTTCGAGCCTAAAAGATGTAATGGTATATAGCGCCGGGAGGTGACCATATTGACTACAACCCACACTGGCAAGAAGTAGGATCATATCCAGAACTACTCAGCCCCCGTGAAAGATGATAGAGTAATATATCTAGGATGATCTATTATGTATTCTACATTCTTGATAATCCGAATGCATCTGCACATGAGTGCATATATGTAAGAAAGAGGGTCATCCAAAGTCATCACCTGGTATTCCGTGTGATGTTCGCAAATGGGCGGCATCAGCTTGAACTTAGTTCATTTGGCAAAGAGATCGAAGGCTACCTACTGTTGGAGTGCTTGACACCCTCTGAGAAATAGGCAGTGCGGGGGATCATTTGCTGAGGTGGGGGCATACATTTTCAGGGTCAAACTGTGTTCACACTTTTAAAGACCATGGCCGAAGTCTCACAGAATACTTCATTTTATGGCCAATATAAGTACCGGGGAAAAGTGTATAAATATTTAGCAATACCGCCCTCCATAGATAGTTAGGCCCATACCAGAGGGTCCTGGGAGTACGGGTTTTGATCCCTGGGGCGCGGAGGATGTTTGTCTGGAATTAAGGTTTTATTTTTGCCATAGCTAGCGCTCCATACACGTTCTTGTACCTTAACAACGAATATATGAGATAATCAAAAAAAAATCAAAAACCCTCGTCCATAGTTAAGGGATCATGAAGCAACGGAGAAGAGACCTTAACAATATATTAAGTTAAAAGTTTATAAGCTTTCGAGAACCTCTGATATTTATCATGCCCTTTGCTGAGCTTTCCTGACAGTTCTCCGATCTTCTCGATACAAGCACGGCCTAGACTATTCACCAGTATCGAATTGGCTACCCTGTAACAGCAGTACCATGTCCATGAATTGGGACTTTGAAGCGATTTTGGATGCTATTGAGGCATTTCATCTGATTCTATATGGCACTAAGTTCATTGTTGTGTCTGATTACAAGGCACTATCCATTTTCCTGAAACAAACCAACCTACCTTAGCGCCTAACTAGATAGCGCATGTTCCTACAATCTTATGATTTCGATATCATACACACACCAGGCAGAGACAGTGTCCTCGCAGATCCACTATCAAGGATCTATGAAGACACCACAGCTGAAGAAGACCAAATACTAGAAGATCCTACAGAAAAGGAGTCTATAAAGACCCCTTCTACCTCCATGAACAGTGAATCAAGACACTTCCTCCATATCGCCCATGGCCAAGACCCTTCTTCTGCCCTCACTCTTCGAGTACCGTCTCGCATTCTTGTTCCTGAACACTACTCTATGTGGTATTCACATTATGGCACCAGCTCAAACCCCTCTAGCTTACAAGAAGCGAGTAACTATTCAGATTTTTTAGAACAAGCAATGGATAAAGCAGCAGATACCCTCGAGCTTACAACCAATGTCATTCAAGGTTTTGAAATCATCGAGACCTCCTCCTATCTCAGCAACCCTCAAGATCCATCCCATGCCACCGCACTTAATGCACGAGCTAAAGTTCAACTGTCTGGCCTTGGGGTGAGAATTAACAATACTCCAGGAGATATGCACAAACCACTGCATCCACATACTATCACCAACTGCTATAGACGAATCCATGATTCAAGCACAAAATTGGAATCTCTTGGAGTCACTACCTCAGGAAATATCGCCCCTAGCAGCACACTTACTGAACCTGAAACTGAGCCAACCCCAATCCCTCCTCGACCCTAAGTCAAGGAGCTAGACCGATTGTTTGAATCTAATAGATATAGAGCCTTACACTGGAATGCCTGTGTCTGGGATAAATGCTAAACCCATATAAATAGATAGAATACAGTATACTTTCCCTCAGGATCTCGCGATATTCTAGGACCCTTGCCTCTCTACACTTCCTCCAACTTTGTCTCCCCTAATCATCCCAAGCGCAGAGCAGAACACAGATGGGCAGTTCCTCCTGCCCTTTACGATGATGATGGCTACTCAGTCTTTGATACAGTTATTGATAAGGGAAAAGAAAGTGATATACCAGATATTGACCAAGGATGGGATCTACCTACCCCAGAAACACCTATCGATTACGAGGATTGCTTCTTTGACATGCACTCTTCACACCTTGACCTTCGCGCTTTTCAGCCTACCAACTACACCAAAGGAAAGTTGTATTCGAGCATTCGAAATGCTACCCAGAATGACCCTCACCTTGAGGTAGTTACCAAGGCTATCGACCACACTGACTGGCTCTTAGATGATGGATTCTCCTTAAAATGGGGAAGGACGACAGTAGAGACTGTCCTTATGTCCACTATGAAGCAAGCTATCATGGTACTAACATCAGAAGCGAAATTGTGTGCATTACTCATGAACAAATGGTACATATGGGTTGGCAGATATGTTTTGAGTATGCATCAAGACACTTCTAATAGCTCGCCATGAGGAACGATTTCAAAGACTATTTCCATAGATGCCATTTATACCAGCTCATCAAACAACCTACCACTGTCCCTGAAGGATCAGTCACCCCTCTCTCTATCCCTAGACAGATATTCTCATCTCTTGCAATTCATTTTAAAGACCCTTCCCTAGCGATTCCAAGCATGTACTCATTATCCTAGTCTTGGATCGATTCAGTGGCTTTAACTACCCCATACCAGTCTCCTAGAACATCACAGATATCGAAACAGCACACACCCTTATTGAGCGAGTCTTCTCCATTCATGGTTTCCCTCCTTCCCTAGTTTCTGACAGAGACTCCAAGATTACCTCAGGCTCTTGGACACAGCTTATGGCGAATCTCAATGTTGATCTGAACATGGCCACAACTCACCATCACCAGACCAAGGGACAGACTCAGTGCAGAATCATAACTGTTTGCCAATGCCTTAGTAACTGTGTCAACCCTAAAGGTACCAAGTGGGTTCGCTGCCTACCTCATGTCCAGACTGCAATTAATGTAGACCCCAGCAATAGCACAGAACTCTCCCCGTTCCAAATCACATTTGGCAGACTACCAAACCTCCTCCCTAGTGTCTGAACCCTACCCACTTCAGTTCCAGCAGCAGGCAAGATTTCTTCACAGATCATGAAGAATTAACAACTTGCCAGAGATAAACTCTAAAAGGCCAGAGCACGCCAAACCACCTCCTGCGAAAACTGAAGAACGGAGGGACCACCAATCATCCCTAACGAAACCGATGTTATCCTCAAGTCACCAAACTATGTCCATAAGGTTGGACGAAATAACAAGCTAATAGGACCCTGGTTAGGACCCTTCTCAGTGAGCGAAGGACCTGACAGATATAACAACTACAAACTCTTACTACCTCCAGTGATGGCAGGAATCCACCCATTGATCCATCACAGCCATCTTTGCATTTACCTAAGACCCAACCCCTTCGCCTTCGCAGGAACATCAGAACCTATATCCAAAGAGCCTGTCACTATCGATGCTAGTAGACAAGAGTAATGCGAAATCAAAAAGATATTCAAAGATCGAATCTATCGCAATTAGAGACAGTTCTTGATCCATTGGAATGACTATGACATATTCGTAGCAACATGGGAACCTCTCTACAACCTAGATTGCGCTAGCACCATTATCAGATCATACTGATTAATTACCTTCAATGAATCTATACCTTTCAGACTCCCTTGGTCCCATGGCAAGACTCTCTCTGCCTGGACACTCCAGAAACTAAACTATGCCCCCCTCTCACCTGACCTTCACCCTAACTGATTTTGGAAACTTCTTTAAGACTCAGACTACTCAGAATCTTATACCAGCACAACACTCTTCACCTTGGAGTAATCTGAGATGGAAGGCTAACTGCTTTCTGGTATTGTCTTCGCTACTATGGGGCTTATAAAGGTATAAGATCCTAACACCAGTGATGGATATATGTTTACTGAACAAGTAATATGTTTTGAAATTGAGTGGAATGCTCCAAAGGCGGGTTGGTCATTAAGCCCTTCAGGATATTCCTTATTGTTTTGTTTGTTTTATTTCTTTTGAGGGGAATGTAATGCAATCCTACTATATTTCTACTATTACTACTGACTTGATATTGGTTATTACTTACTTGGGTTTATATCTGATAAGCGCTACTATTTGGTTGTCCCTTTCTACTTGGTTATGACTTCCTAACTGGTTATTCTTTCCTTGTTTCGCTCATCTCTACCCCTCCTTGCTTCTACCCATTTGGGTATTGCTATCCTCCTGCTATATCTACTGGATTTGTATAGTATTAGCAACCTCTTGTTCCATCTTGTTTGGATTCCATTACTTGTTTTGTTAGCTCCATCCTGTGCCTTTTAACACTCTGTTTTTGGAATATGGTTACCTTGGTATGCTGCCTCTGTTAGTATGTTTATTGGACAGAATGTTTGCGCTCTTGTTAAGTTTTCCTAGCTACAATCTTTTGTATTTAAAGAGCCTGCAATCCCTTAAGGATTCGGACTCTTAAGCCTCACAGGACTATCATCTTTAATACTACAAGTTGAACAGTCACTCTATTAGTTCCATACCTTTTACCTTGTCTATTGAAGACCTATCCATCGACGCTTCTCCCTCTATTCTAATAGTATCTTCAGAGTCCCTTTGGGAATCTCGAGATACTTGGGAGTAGGTTACAATCAAGCAAAGTATTGCAAATCCTGTAAGCCTTGATCATGGGCCAGTATTGCACAAGTGGGGGCAGATTGTGATAAAAGATAATGGATACAGAGGAAGACTATTAAAGACTGGCAGTTACTTGTAGATCTGTAAGAATCCTAACTTTGTTGACTAGATGGATGCTTCAAGTAGTCCATGCATAATGCATTCTAGGTGCAGCAAATGGTTTTATTCTTACTTCCTCACATAGAGGAATCATCTCTCCTTTAATCAACAATGTATGAAGTAGTTCAACCAATATCTATATATTGACTTCCTGCACACAGTAATAAGCTAATGGGCCAAATATACACACATTGAGAGGTTGTATGATATGAGTAGCATGAGTAGAAAGGTAGAACAAAGTAATTCTTTTTTCTAGACAGAACTAAATAAACTCATAGTAGATAAGTAAGGAGTGGTTATCACATAGGAGGAGCCATTTATTACCTAATTGTGTTTAAGGTACCAATATATCACAGTGCTCTTTCAACTACCTTAAACTCACAAAATCGCATTTTGATCCACTGTCCGTAAACGTAAATCAGGTTCTAATATCAATACCAAACCTTAAATGCTATCCACCATGGTAGGTCTTACTACTATTGATGTAAAGGACAAGGAGTATACTTCTGAGTATTGCAACCTCCTCAATTCAAATAACCCATGAACGTTTAGATTATTGGATCCATTTTCGCTAGTTTTTAACCGGAACATGTGAGATTACTAGATTATTAACCTTACTACACTTTAATATTTGATATCCCTTCTTATCAAAGTTCAAGGAGAGTGCCGAGTAAACTTTCTGATGAGTCATGCATTCCTGTAACCTTTTAAAGAAATCTTCTAGTGTTTTATGATCTTAGGCCAGAATTTAGTTAATATCCATTGACTTAAGAATATAGTAGCCATATGTGAATATCGGTTTAACATATGGGACATTAAATGCTCTCCTAAGGTAGATAGTGATGGAGGTTCTGGATGACTCATATTGTGCAAATTGATAACAATTGAAGTAGCTCTTGGTATTTAGGGCGAAAGCCTATAGTATCCTGCTTTTATGCCATTCTATAATGCTGGTTTCCTTATCACGACTGAAGGTTATTTACTACACATGTATATTGTATGATGATTTTGACTTGCCATTGAGTTGCATGAATAAGGATTTCTGATTTACTCTATATAGAGTGCAACATGACATGATTTGACTTCTGGGTTGGATTTAATATTCTCAATAGCATTTTGGAGCTTTTAATTATACTACTTATATTATTTGCAGTTTAGCTTGATAGATTTCGTATTTTGGTATAGCTTTGTAATTATGGTGCTGGTTCCATTTTTATTACCATTGATGGGAAATAACTGTACCATGGGTAATAACCCCACTATACCTTTTACATGTTACACAAGATTTAAATTAGTGGAATAAGGCAGATATTCTACTAATTTAATACAATTTCTCTCAACCCAATTCATAACACTATAAGCCTCCTGCACAGGAGCATTGTCTTGCTGAAAAAGAATATCTTCATATTGCATACTAAAGGAAATCATCTGATCAATAACAGGAAAAAGAAACCTTCTCACAAGTATAATATACCTGGTCCTATTAATATTTTGGGTGATAGGAACCAAAGGATCTTTTCTCTTGCCCCAAAAGCAGCCTGATACCATAAGTAAAAATTCCCTTTTCCTTTTCCTTTAAGAGGACACAATCTGCAAGCCAGTCCTTCTAAGGTTTTCTGAAAACCTATTTTTGCCTCAGATGTTTAGATTTCTCCACACTGCACTCAATACTCCAAAGGACTCTCTCAAAACTCTCTGCTGCCCTATCCTTATCATAATTACCCCTGTTTAATCTCACAGTAATATATATAGGCTTGAACTTTGGTCTTGATTTTATTAGGCACTCAAGGTGTCACGAGAGGACTCTGAAAATCCTGATCCTCAAGTTTGAACCTCAAGTTTGAACCTCTACCACTCAATCATAACACTTCCACTCTGGCATCCGCCCTGCATGTAAATACTAATACCCTGTACAGTTTCATGCGGCCTGTAACCGGTATTGGTTACTATTACTAAGGCTGATAAGGCTAATTGATACTAGCAGGGCTAGTAAGGGGTTAGTTTGTTTTGTTATTGGTTTCAAGTATTGTTTGATACTTAGTTTGTTTTATGTTGGGTTTCATGTATCAGGCTGATACCCGATATGTTTAATGTTTTGTTTCATGTATCGGGATGATACATATTTTGTTTGCAGTACCGTTTAGGTGCATGAGGCATTTGTTTGATCGGAGGACTTTACAAGCGGAGCTTGGTTATGTCCGTTGATTGGAAATCAAATGGAAGAAGATGGAAGGATTAGAAAACGCTATGAACCTTGTCCAGGATTGGTGGACAGACAATTGTCCAGGCGACGAGTTTCCCATCATTACGGGATATATCAAGATCGGATTCACGCCAAAGACGCCAGTTTACGGGAGTTCACTGATGAAGGAAAGGTGGACGAAGGGTTTTGGAAACCCTATTTGGAAAGCGACTATGACGACTCGGGAGTCTCGGATGATGGCGAGATTATCAAGACCTGGTTTTGATTTTTCGCGATTAGGGATATTGTTTTTTGGGTTTTTTGTTTTTGGAAACAGTTGTTTTGTTTCCAGGGTATAACCAGTATTGGTTACTATTGTTAAGGCTGACAAGGCTAACAAAAACTAGCAGGGCTAGTAAGGGGTTAGTTTGTTTTGTATTGGTTTCAAGTATTGTTTGATACTTAGTTTGTTTTGTTATTGGTTTCAAGTATCATTTGATACTTAGTTTGTTTTATGTTGGGTTTCATGTATCAGGCTGATACCGGTTATGTTTTATGTTTTGTTTCATGTATCGGGATGATACATATTTTGTTTGCAGTACTGTTTAGGTGCATGAGGCATTTGTTTGATTGGATGACTTTATAAGCCGAGCTTGGCTATGTCCGTTGATTGGAAATCAAATGGAAGAAGATGGAAAGCTTTGGAAAAGCAAGATCATGTATTTAAAGACTGCCCCTTTGGAGCTTAAACAGGGCCGACTTCGACAGACAGAGTTTTCAATATACTTGGTTGAGCAGTTACTTCTTTTCAGTTCGCACGAAACCACAGCAAGTAAGTCTAGGACTTAGCGAAGCTGGCGATATAGTAATCGACAACTGTTTGACAACTTATCTAGATCTCCGGTAGCTATCAATCACTTGAAGTCCCGACAGTTTGGGATCTGAGTTAGTTATGGTTATACCTTACCGAGACGCATCCATTTGGTGCCTGATACACCCAGGGAGGCATTACACGGCCTTAAAAAATCCAGTTATTGCAGCACCTCATCTAACTTCGATTATATCGTCGCTGGTTGGCCTTGTTGATGCTGTATGCAGGGTGTATAGGAGGGTCTCTCTGGCTATTCCACACAGGTAGAATGAAATGATTCTGTCAGGAAACCATAGAGGTACAGTCAGTTGAAAATTAGCAAGCATGAGTAGTCCCCTAGGGTAGTGATGCGATATAGGAATTAGGCTACCCCGTAACTATTGAGAGTATGCTGATGCCCCAGCATGCTGCCATGATGGTCAAAGGACCTATCAGAGCAAGTTGATAAGGAGAGGCAATGCAAACAAGAAGGTATTACACTGATTGTAGACATAAGTCATCCTGAAAGCCATCTGCAAGGTCAGATAAGAGGTCATAAAGCATATATGGCCAAGAACTAAGCTGGGTCCTTAGCATTCTAAGAAACAATTGGCACTTGCTAAACTGGAGAGTTTAGTTTAAACTGTAAAACAAAGTCTGGCATCTCCTACCAAGCAGTGTAGCATACCCTTCAAGAAAGAGGAACACTAAAGGTACTATAAGCTTTATGGGAAAGTAAACTTTCAAGGTCAAAGAATATTCACATTTGGATTAGGATGGAGAAATTCAGCAGGTATACTATATTAGTATAAGAGGTACATGTAGTCCGCAAACACTTAGTAGCAGGATATACATAGTGAAGTAACTACCAATCTTTTAGCTATTATCAAGCAGTGGAGAAGAGATTTTATCATTATCAAAAGTTTTACACCAAATCTTTACTAGTTTACCTAAGAGCCTTCCTAGTCAATCTCCATCTACGAAGAAAGATATATGCCTAGAGCGATTCACTTGCCAGTAGAATTGACTACCTTTAACAAAAGCCTACTGTTGACTAGGATCTTTAGATTTCTCCACTTTGCACTCATCAGTTCAAATAACTCTCACCAAATTCTTAGATTTCTAATCCTACGATGTTTCTTCTATTACTAATGACTTAATGTTGGTTTTTGCTAATTTAGGTTTATACCTGATAAGCGCTAATATTTGATAGTTCCTTCCTACTTGGTTATGACTTCCTAACTGGTTATTCTATCCTTGTTTCAGTTATCACTACCCCTCCTTGCTTCTACACATTTAGGTATCACAATCCTCCTGCTATACCTACTGGATTTGTATAGTATTTGCGATCTCTTGTTCCTTCTTGTTTGGATTCCATTACTTGTTTTGTTAGCTCCATCCTGTCGCTTTTAAACCTCTGTTTTCAGAATATGGTTACCTTGTTATGCTGCCTCTGTTACCATCTTTGTGGGACAGGATGTTTGCGCTTTTGTTAAGTTTTCCTAGCTACAATCTTTTGTATTTATAGAGCCTGCAATCCCTTCAGATTCAGACTCTGAGGCCTCACAGGACTATCATCTTTAATAGTACAAGTTGAATGGTCACTCTATTAGTTCCATACCTTTTACCTTATCTATTGAAGACCTATCCAGCGACGCTTATCCCTCTAACTTTAAGAGAATATTCAGAGTCCCTTTGAGATTCTCGAGATACTAGGGAGTAGGTTACATTTTTTGACCTAGACTCAAGTATACCTTTGATCCTCAGCAGAGGACTTATCACCCTTCGCCTACCTTGACCCTGCAGTACTAGTACACCTCCCTGTTTCCAAGAAGGCCTTGAGCGAACTCCTGGTGAGAACAGCTCACCCTAGCTAGCAACCATTTTGCTTCCAAGAGATACCAGAAGGCACTTCACTAGAGGATCGGTAGCATCCTCCTCAGGAGCCCAAAGTCAAGCGCCAGTACCCCAACCTGCACCACTATCTGAGGATTCAGAATGATCTTCAGTCGATAATAGCAGTAGGGAAGAAGAGAACCAAGACCAAGTCCAAGCTCCACACCATGCCCAAGACCAAAACCAAGACCAAGATCAAGCCCAATTCCAAGAACAAGTCCAAGAACAGCTCCACCAAGAAGTCCAATCCAAGAAAGAACTAAGCTCAGAATCAGAATCAGATTCCAGTCCGGAGGATGCTACAGGACCAGCACCCCCTGGTTCGCTACCGAGACCACCCAGTCTCCCAAGAGAACCCCGAGAACTACGCTCTGCACCAGACAATTTACCTAGTCCACCAGGACCACGTAATCCACGTAGTCTACTAAGCAATCTAAGCCCTGCACCCATCGCCATGTCAGCCCCCACAGAGGGAATTAATCATCCTAAATGGCCTGAACCATTTATATTTACAGAAGAAGGAAAAGATCGAGACCCATTGAGAATCAACTGATGGTTCAACATAGTCCATGAATACATCGCCAACTTTGGCAAAACTGATAATGCCCCTGAAGCCCTGGAATACTATGGTGCATATTGCAGAGAGAAAGCCCTTGATAAATTCACCCAATATGAAGCATCCCAAGAAGACTACACACTTGCAGGACTCAAACAGAAATTCGAGGCCTACTTCTTTATTTCCACATCTACTGATACCATATATGAACTGTGGCTACATGTCAAGCTAACTACCACCGAGGAAAAAGCACAGATTACTGATTCTGTAATAAGACTTGAAACCTGAAAAAACCGTCTACCTAGGGGAACAATTTTGGACTATTCAGCAAAGCAGAGACTCTTAGATGCCATTGATATCAAGCTCAAGCGAGATGTGAAACCACACATCACTTCAGACACCTCCTTTGACCAGCTAGTTGAGATAGCAGAAAAGCGATATGCAATTGCCCTCTCCGGAGGACTCTATAGAAATTGTCAAGGAAATACAACCTCTAATGTAGTTTCCCAACAAGCTCCCAAGCACCCCCAGAACAACACCCAGTGAAATCAACCAAGATTCACCAACATTACCTCTCGTCATCCAAGAGTATCCCAGGCTGAAAAGGATCAGTGCAGGAGAGACAATAACAAGTACTATTGTAGAAAATATGGACACTACTCTGATAACTGCTTTATAGAGAAGAAGTATAGGAGCACCCAACAGCAAGGAAATGGAGCCCCTGGCGGTTCCAGGAGACACTAGAATGTCAGAAAAATATATCACACTCTGGAAGACTATCTCAATGCAAAAGAAACAGTCACAGTTACCTCAAACTATGCCGGACCTAGTGGAACTCAATCCCAAGCCCTTGAAGCATACATCAGATTCAATGGCCACAAAGCAAAGATACTATTTCATACAGGAACCACAGGAGACAACTTGATATCAGAAAGGTTTGTCACTACCCACCAAATACCTACCAGAGACCTCGAGACTCCTATCAACCTGAAGATAGCAGTTAAAGGATCTGAGTCAGCAATCAACTATGTTGCAAAGCCTGTTATACAGATTGACAAGGAAAGCTGCGAAATCTCAGAAGCCCTAGTCTATTCCCTGGACAACTATGATATCTTCATAGGAATGCCTAACCTTACTACGCACTATGCTGTAATAGATTGCGAAAGATTTATTATCACCTTATCTGACAAAGGAATCATCTTGACCTGCAAGAATACTACACATGCACGATTTTCACCCATGAATTAAGTAAATGCCACGGAGTTAGTTTCCAAGTTTTCTACAGTATTCCCAGGCAAGAAGACACCGGAATTACCACCCTTGAGAGATGTCAACCACTATGTCCATTTGAAGGACACAATTGCAGACCATAATCCGAGATTCTTCATTTTCCCTGCCAAGATCATGTCTGCATACAGAGCACCAATCAAAGACTGGAAAGCAAAAGGAATTATTTACTCAAGCAAAGGCATACAACCCAGTCAACATATTCCCAAAGTTGAATCTCAGTGGAAAAATCAGACTGCTTGCAGACCTTGTCCCCAGAAACTATATTACTATCAAGGACCATAGAGTGATTCGCAACCAAGCTATGATACTTAGAACTGTTGCCAGAGCAAAGTTCAGATCTACCATGAACCTTGCAAAATGATACTTCCAAATTGGAGTTCTCCTCAGTGATGAGAAATACAACACCATCAAGACACCCTTTGGATCCTTTGCATGCAGAGTTATGCTGCAAGCAGATGCCAATACCCCTGCTACAGCTATGAGAGTTATCGAATTTGTCCTAGATAGATTTAATGGAAATTTCATAGGGGCATACATGGATGACATTACCATCTATTCAGAAACAGTTGAGGACCATATTTCACACACCATATTAGTTATGGGAAGACTAAAGCAGCTCCATATCATAGTATTACCAACTAAGTGCAAATTCTTCGCCACTAAGCTCTCTCTCCTAGAAGATGTTATAGATGAGAGAGGAATTCATGCAAACCCTGAAAGTATTTGATCCATCCAAGACTATCCCACACCAACCTTGAAAAAAGCAGTCCACAACTTTATTAGAGTTGTGATATTTCATTCAGACTTCCTTTCACACCTTGGCTCTACAACTACCCCTATCTTGTACCTAATTTCCCAATATGTGTTTGAATAGCGACTCCTGCATGACGAACCCTTCAAACAGGTTAAGCACCTAGCTAAGGAGACAATTCAACTCCACCCCATCTCATATAAGACATCAGCAGATCCAATATACCTCATTACGGACACCTCTAATATTGGATCAGGAGCATGAGTTGGCCAAGGACCCTCCACTGAAAAAACATACCCTGCCGCATCACACAGGAGAAAGTTTGCTACGAGTCAACTCTACTACTCTGTCCATGAATACGAACTATTGGCGATTGTTGATGCCATTCAGGCTTTCCATCCGATTCTGTATGGCACCAAGTTGGCTGTTGTGTCAGAAGATCAGGCACTATCCTTTTTCCAGAAATAGACAGACCTACCTTACCGCCAAAGTAGATGGCGCATGTTCCTGCAATCTTATGATTTCGATATCATACACAGACCTGACAAAGACAATATCCTTGCAGATGCACTATCAAGGATCTATGAAGACACCACAGGTTAAAAAGAACAAATACTAAAAGATCCTACAGAGAAGAAGACTATGAAGACCCCCTCCTCCGCCATGAACAGTGTATCAAGACAATACCACGACATCGCCCATGCCCAGGACCCTTCTTCTGCCCTCACACTTCAAGTACCCTCTCGCATTCTTGCTCCTGAACACGACTCCATGTGGAATTCACATCAAGGCACTCACTTAAACCACTCTAGCTCCTAAGAAGCGAATTACTACTCAGATTCTGTTGAACAAGCAATGGACAAAGTAGCAGATTCCTTTGAGCTTGCAACCAATGTCATTGAAGGTTGTATAATCGTCGGACCTCCTCCTATCACAGCAACCGTCAAGGGTCTTCCCAGGCAACAGTACTTATTGAGCGAGCTAAAGCTCAACCGTCAGGCCTTGCAGCGAGAATTAACAATACTCCAGGAGATATGGACCAACCACTGCATCCAGATGCTATCACCAACTGCTTTAAACGAATCCAAGATTTTATCACCCAATTGGAATCCCTGGTAGTCACCACCTCCGGAAATATCGCCCCCTGAAGTACACCTACTGAACTTGACCCGTAGCCTACACCAGTCCCTCCTCAACCCCCAGTCAATGAACTGGACCGATTTCTTGAATCTAGTAGATACAGAGCCATGTACTGGACAGCCTGTGTCAGGTACCAATGTCAAACCCACATAAAGGCAGAGATTATAGGATACTTTCCCTCAGGATCTCGCGATTTTCAAGGACCCTTGCCTCTCTACTCATCCTCCAACTTTGTCTCCCCTTATCATCCCAAGTGCAGAGCAAAGCACAGAAGGGCTATTCCTCCTCCCCTCCAGGATCATGATTGCTATCCAGTCTTTCATACAGTTATTGATAAGGGAAAAGAAAGAGAAATACCGGATATCGACCTAGGATGGGATCTACCTAGCCCAGGAGCACATGTCGTTTATGCGGATTGCTTCTTTCATAAGCCCTCTTCACTGCTTGACCTTCGCACCTTTCAGCTGACCATCTACATGAAAGGAAAGTGGTACTCCAGCATTCGAAATGCTACCCAGAAAGACTCTCTATATGAGGTAGTTACCAAGGCTAGCGACCACCCTGACTGCATCTTATATGATGATGTTGTCGTCAGAAAGGGGAAGGATGACAGTAGAGACTCTCCTTGTGTCCCCTTTGAAGCAAGCTATGAAGGAGCTAATATCAGAAGCCAAATTCTGTGCATTCCCAGTGAACAAATAGCATACACGGGTTGGCAGAAATGTTTTAAATATGCTTCAAGACACTTCTACAAGCTCCCTATGAAGAATAATTTCAAGGGCTATGTCTGCAGATGCCACCTATGCCAGCTCAACAAGCAACCTACTACTGTCCCTGAAGGATCAGTCACCCCCCTCCCTGTCCCTTGACAACCATTCTCGTCTCTAGCAATTGATTTTACAGGACTATTCCCTAGTGATTTCAAGCTTGAACTCATCATGGTAGTCTTGAATCGATTCAGTGGCTTTACCAACCTCATACCAGTCTCCCAGAATATCACAGCTGTCGAAACAGCACACACCCTTATTGATCGAGTTTGCTGCATTCATGGTCTCCCAACCTCCCTAGTCTCTGACAGAGACCCCAAGTTTACCTCACGCTTTTGGACACAGCTTATGGCAAATCTCAATGTCAATCTCAACATGGCTACAGTTTACGATCATCAGAGTCATAGACAGACAGAGCCTAGACTCAGAACTGTTCGCCAATGCCTTAGGAACTATGTCAACCCTAAAGGAACCAAGTGGGTTCGCCACCTACCTTATGTCCAGACTGCAATCAATGCAGCCCCCAGTGATTGCACAGAACTCTCCCCCTTCGAAATCACATTTGGCCAACTACCAAACCTCCTCCCTAGCTTCAGAGTTCTCCTTACCTCAGTACCAGCAGCAGACGAGATTGCTTCACAGATCCTGAAGAATCAACAACTTGCCAGAGATGCACACAAGAAGGCCTGAGCACGCCAAACCACCTCCAGTAAAAACAGAAGAACAGATGGACCCCCAATCATCCCTAATAATACTGAAGTTATCCTCCAGTCAGCATCCTATGTCCATAAGGTTGTACAAAATTACAAGCTAGGTGGACCCTGGTTAGGACCTCTCTCAGTGAGCAAGGGACCTGACTGACACAACCACTACAAACTCATACTCCCTCCAGTAATGGCACGAATCCACCCATAGATTCATCACAGCCCTCTTTGCATTTACCTAAGACCAAACTCCTTCACCTTCCCTGGAACACCTAAACCCATATCCAAAGAGCCTGTCACTATCGATGCCAGTGGACAAGAGCAATGGGAAATCAAAAAGATACTTTAAGATCGAATCTATCCCTGTAAGAGACAGTTCTTGATCAATTGGAAAGGCTATGACTAAATTGATATAATATAGGAACCCTGCAACAACATAGAAGGCACCAGAACCCTCATCAGATCCTACTGGTTCGATACCTACAATGAATCTATACCTTTCAGACTCCCTTGGTCACATGGCGAGACTTTCTCTGCCTAGACACTTCAGAAACCAGACTATGCCCCCCTCTCACCTGAGCTTGACCCTGACGGATTTTGGATACCCCACTAAGACTCAGACTACTCAGAATCTGATACCACCACAACACTCTCCACCTTGGACGAATCTGAGAAGGAATGCTAACTGCCTCATGGTATTATCTTGACTACTATGGGGCTTACAAAGGTGTAAGGTCCTGACACCAGTGATAGATATATGTTTACTGATTAAGTTATGTGTTTTAAAATTGAGTGGAATGCTCCAAAGGCTGCTTGGTCATTAAGCCCTTTAGGAGATTCCTGATTGTTTTGTTTGTTTTATTTCTATTAAGAAGATTGTAACGTAATCCTACTATGTTTCTTCTATTACTACTGACTTGATATTGGTTATTACTTATTTGAGTTTATTCCTGATAAGCGCTACTAATTGGTTGTTCTTTCCTACTTGATTATGACTTCCTAACTGGTTATTCTTTCCTTGTTTCGCTTATCACTACCCCTCCTTGCTTCTACCCATTTGGGTATCCCTATCCTCCTACTATACCTACTGGATAGGTATAGTATTAGCGATCTCTGGTTCCTTCTTGTTTGGATTCCATTACTTGTCTTGTTTGCTCCATCCAGTCGCTTTTAATCCTCTGTTTTCAGAATATGGTTACCTTGTTATGCAGCCTCTGTTAGCATGTTTGTTGGACAGGATATTTGCGCTTTTGTTAAGTTTTCCTAGCTACAATCTTTTGTATTTAAAGAGGCTGCAATCCCTTATGGATTCGGACTCCCAAGCCTCACAGGACTATCATCTTTAATACTACAAGTTGAACGGTCACTCTTTTAGTTCCATACCTTTTACCTTGTCTATTAAATACCTAACCATAGACATTTCTCCCCCTATCCTTATATGTATCTTCAGAGTCCCTTTATGATTCTCGAGATACTTGGAAGTAGGTTACACGTTTACTCTCTCAGCAATATGCCAAGGCTTGAGCTTTGGTCATGATTTGGCTGGCCATATCTTGATATTGGCATCTTTCAGTATTCTGTTAACTTTATATTTGTTAGAAATCATGTCCTATCATTCAGGTTAGTACAACGAGTTCAGTTTTACTAGTAGAGAGAGAACACCTGATGCATATCTATCCTTAAAATCTCATCTGGTCATTTTGCTGGTGGATTTGCCTGCCTGGATGATTGTGCAATACTATTTCTTGCTTACAGTAGGTGAGTGACTAGGGTGCAGGATAATATCCTGTGATTGGCGTTTACATCCACCAGCTAGGAAGCTCCTAATAGTTATCCATGGCCAGCAGATAATATGGGAAACAAGAACAATATTCCGAAGACAGTAGACAAAACCGATGATCGTGCCTGTTTCAATATTGGTCATATATTTTTCAGAGGTTTTTGGGGTTTGCTTTTTTTATTTTTATTTTTATTTTTTTTGATGCATATCTGGTTCACTTAACAATTGGAAATTCCGGATTATCAAAATGAAGGGTTCACAGCTCTATCATCGTGTAAATAGAGGACAGGTCCAGGCCTGATTTCAATCACCTCAGTCGCATTTGCTGAGGAGGCATTTTAACAAGGTTGCTTAGTAAGCAATCTCAAACACCTCTGACAAGTCACTATATGTATATTTTTGTATGCTTAATTTACTATCGAGTAACTAGATTATTATTCAACTATCACATTTTCATCTTTTTAAATTTTAATCTTATGTTTATTGTTCAACTTTCAATCACTGAAGCTCTTTCAAAGTTTCTTCAAGTTGTTAGAGAAAAGAAACAAAAAGGTACCTCTAAACCACCTCTCTTTGGGTCCTATGCGAGATGCCTTGGCTGCATCTGCGGACCCAGTCGTGTTCAAAAAAACGTCAGAGGATTACGAGTACGAGACTTTACGAATGCGGCAGTGCCCCACTAGGCCCAAGAAAGCTCGATCTCGGACCCTCCAGTTGACGGAGAACTCACGAACGGGGGCAGGAAAACGTAAGCAAACTCCTTTTGACACCCTCTTGGAGCCATTCAAACAACTGACAACTGCCGCATAAAATTTCAGCTTGATATTTATATAATATATTACCCTGATCATACCAACCCAAGGCTACACCAGCTAACTAACTATGATACTCAAACAAATAATGGTAATAATAAAACTAAAATATATAAAAAAAGTTCTATCAACTGTCCCGCCAGCAGGACTCAGGGGAGTTTCGTTATACCCGAGTTTCTCCAGTGTCATAATATAATATTCTATAAAATTAAGTGCGGCCGGTACCAAAATCCCATTTATTATACCAAACTGCGCCTTCCCCTCGTGGTGCACATGCAATGTACCGTACAGGTCCCACGATCTCCCCTACTATATATCCAGTCCGCTACTTTACAGTATTCAGTGTTTCTTTTGACAGTAATACTTAACATCCTACCAAATCGTCAAAACCAAAGACAGCAGCTTACCACTTTGTCGGTCCATTCCCTACATGATCGCCCTTGCGCGAGATCATCCTGGAGAATGCAAAACACGGGGACCTCGAGTGATGAATTGGAAATATGCGTGGGAGGCCTACGCTGGTCTACGTCTCCCTCCCCCCCC
>QFET01009616.1:0-22886 GCA_003316355.1 Tuber calosporum | reverse complement strand
GGTTCGGGGGGGGGGGGTTTCCCAGGCGGATGGGCACGGTAGGGTCACGGGATGGAATTATTTTCCATTTTCTTGTACGATAGTTGGGACATCCCGCCAAGATGAAGGGAGGGACTCTCACTTGTGATCACTCGAGGCCCCATCCTATCCTTCATCCTTTCTTCGCTGGTAAAAAAAAATGTCACTTTCATCCAATGGCGGACCTGCTCCCATTGGAGTATTCCTGAAGAGGGAGGAGCGATTTGCAAGATTTCTAGGTTGTGGTCGTCGCAGTAAAAATTGAATCACTAGTAAGATACCGACCTTAATAAACACATGAAATGATTATATATATTATTATATATATATATATTTTCATAGGAACTCACTACGCAGTATGAGACTTCCCCAATTAACCGTTCTGCCATTGAAGAAGGACACCCGTGTGTTGAGAAGCGTAGCATTGGTACAATTTGACCAATTATGTCCAAGTTTCCAAATCGAATCGAGTGCCGGGGTGAGGGGGGGCCTCTTGTCATCGAGGCACCCTCGAATGGTTAATATCGCCGTACCGTATCATAGAATTACTACTGTACAAGCCGACGGAAGTTTCCCGCAATTTCCCACATAAATCCTCTTCTTCCACCCACCAAAAATTTGCACTTTGAAAAAAACTTTCCCCCTACAACATCTCAACCCATAACAACCCACACACACTCAAGGACACACACACCCAACCGGATACTTGTCCGTTACCGTAATCGAGAAATCTCGATTAGATCTGCCCGCTTCCCTTTCCCTTTCCCTTCCCCTTCCTTTCCTCCCATACGGTTACGGTGGTCGGCACGGGGCGTATTGCACGTCCACTTGTTGCCACAGTACTAGTTCATTACTCGGGTGACGCGACGCAGCTTACGCTGCGGTATGGTGGGGGAGGCGATATACTCCAGTATTTCAACTCGACTTCCATATGTTGCGGTGATTAATTTATGATTTCTATATTTAGAGATCGTATTATCTGGTGATGTATCATAGGTTGCCTTGTTGCGTGTATGTGCGTGTGCTTGGGGAGTGGATCCTTTTATTTTTTGTCGTAATGTTGTCGTGCGTAATTGAAAAGATCTGCTAGGAGCGGGCTTGAATTAGGTTGATCGGCTGGTATAATGCTGTATGTGTGATGTGGTGGGAGGGGAAAAACGGATGATGAAATAACTATAGTTGATTATTGGTCGAGGTTGTATGACGGATGATCACATAAAGTGATTGATTCGTAGGGGTCAGTCCGGAGGGTTTAGAATGAGAAAAAAAAAAAAAAAGGAAAAAGTCCGCCCCTTGGTGGCAAGTTTGGTATTATAATGCAATTGGCTGTGGTGAACTTGGTATTGTACCGATAGCATACTTCTATACTTATGATATAAGCACCTATGATATCTATCTACGAGAAATAGCCGGGGAATGTAAGGCGAGGTTGCTCAGATGCACAGTACGGTACTCGTGCAGCCTCATTCGTAAAGTTCTCGTATCCTTCTTTGTCTGTCAGGGAATGTGCCAACCAACAACAAGGGAACAAAAAAGGCCTTTCGAATGGCTGTCCTTAGATATGGCTCCAGGTATACTGTAAAATTTCTAACACAATTTGCTTTGCCAAATGGATAGAGAGAGAGGGTTAGAGAAAGTGTTTTCAAGGTCAGGGGGTACTTGGAAGGGTACGAAAACTTTGCGGAGGCGGCTGTACGTAAGGTTGGGTTATAATTAGAGCTAGAAGTAAGATATCAACCACTAGCCAAATTGACATGAGATATCTGAAGTAGATGTTAAGCTGAATGTTTCTTCTGGGAACTAGAATTTGAGAATAGTGCTTTTACTTTTATGTTAATAAGTTGAAGTGTTGTAGTAGGATTCAAAGGTGTATTTATTTAGAAGTTGATCAAGTGCATCAGCAAAAAAAAATACAATCTTGTACACAAGAGGTCCATATCCAGAGGGAATTGTACCGCTTTCCTCATTGTGTACATGCCCCTCTTCTGGAACTGGACCTTTTGATTTACTCAAGTCTTATGCATTCCACTAGAATTTTTCCATCCTTGATATTCCAGCCACTTTGATGGAAACCTATTTCATCCTTACACTCTCCAAACTAGCTCTTCACATCTCCCTTCTCTCTGGCAGGCCAGACAGGAGTCCACCTTGCTCCTGAGATAGATTTCATGTATGTTTTGTTATAGGTTCACTAAATTCATCAATTGATATTCATTATTAGCAAGATTTCTGAACAACAGTTAGGGGTGATTGTGCAGGTTCTGCCAATTGTTTGATGTCTCTATGTACAGTATTACCCCATTTTACACCTGATATTGTTCTTTGAAAAGCTTTACTCAATCCTCTCTGCTCTTCTGAATGGCTACTGACAGTAATATATTCAGTTAATGTACATGCCAGGAGTTAGGATATAGGTATTAAGTGATTCGGGATTGTTCCAAGTATTTCAAGTATGGTGCCAGCTATCTAAATTGTAAACCAATAGCATTTCAAAATGTAATGCCTTATGTAAACAGGGTTAGGGTACTTGATGACAAACTAGTACATTTGAGTTTTATAGTTGAATACATAATACTAGCAACCCTCTCCTCCAGACCTAGAGGTTTCTGATATTCAGAGATATTCAAATTGCACTGCCTTCAAGCTATAGTATTATTGGAAATATACATTAGCCTTCATAGATAATATGAGGACCTATATAAAAGCTTCACCTATGCAAATATCAATTATAATAATAAGCTAAATTCAAGAATGCTAGTCTTCACTTTAATTGTCGTAATAAGAAAGCATTTTTATAAACTAATTACAATTAGTATATTTTATTAGAATTCATTAGACGTAATCAGCCCAAATGGGCTCTTTCTTATTCCTAATACCTTGCTTATTTAATATCCCAACTGTTTTATTATTAAGGTTGAGAAGATGTACCATGCCCTTAGAAATCCATCGATTAAAGATCCAATCCCATGTTCGACATTGACATTCTTGAACAAACTGGTTCTCACATCCTTCTCTACTACTGATTCCCACCTTCCTAATAACATGAAGTTTATTCCAGTATTGGTAATCTATGGGCAAATTAGGGGAATCGAGGTACAGTGTTTGAAGTCCTGAATTTGTGGAGACTCCTTACTTGATTGGAAATAGGCCCTAGAAGGGTCATAAACATGCAGAATTTCTTGCATATAAAAAACTGCATAACCATGCCATTTCTCTCCTAAACTATTATTTTGGCTTGGTTCAGCTAGCCTTTCCTCTGCATTACTATTAATCTTAATGATGAAAACTGCCAGAATGCTCTCCTCTTGAGGAGTTTGAATAAAGGACATAAGTTTGAAACCTTATCTATAGTCTTAGAATGTGTCTTCTATTGACTTGATATCAGGGTTGTTGTAATTGTTCATTTTCTCAATTCTCTAAATACAAGCACTCTTTGCTTTCATATTAAAGAAGAAGACAGGCCAAGGATATAGGATGAAAGAGGAATTGGATAAATCAGACTTCTTACAATAGTGAAGAAACTATAACCAATAATCAGTATGGGTTGTGAGATCAAGATCCAAGAAAGGATCAAAGGAGTTTGAAAGCTTCAAAAGAGCAAAACATAGTACCAGAATTTTATTGATTGTGATAATATCTCATCCTTTATTTATTCATTAGTTTTAAATTATTCAATTTGGCAAATAAAATTTATCAAAATACAGGACTTTGAACAAAAATCATAACTCAGGATACATAAGCTGTAAGAGAGGAAAGGTAAATTAATGTAGCAGGATGAAGAAAAAGTAAAATGAATCAGGTGTAGACCAAAAGGATGGCTTTAGGATAAGATTGAAATAATGTCTAGTTGGTAAGAGAATTAGGTAGGAGCAAGGAAGTACAAGTAACAGAGGTAGAGGAGAACTCGAAGTAAAGGGATACAGTATGTAAGAATCATGAAGGAAAGACTGGTTGATGACAAAATTTTTTAATAACTTAATCAATAGATATATTAACTTTGATACAAAGCTATACCTATAAAAGAATAAATTATAGAAGTTCAAAGCTTAAGTCATTTACATTTAGGACTAAATATATACTACTAGTTGCAAGGTTAGTGATATTCAATATTTTTAGAACTATACTACATTATATAATGAAGAGTATTTTTATTTATAAGATAAAATGTGGTTCTTGACGCTTAGACACCAAACAAACCCGGATGCAACAGGGGATGCCTTGGCAAAACATAGCCCTGAAAATGGTTTAGTTAAGGTCTGAATTCCTAGGGTACTTAATCTATTATCCACTATTGTAACATAATATTATTATATTATAATTTATATTATAATTTGTTGTAATTAATCTAAGCATTAATACGTAAGTTTATAAATAATAATAATAGACAAATACACAACTGAGAATCAATTTTAATGAATAGTAGTTCCACATTATATCATCTAAACCTGATTGGACAATTTTTTCAATATTCTTGTCTGGACTGAGATCCTCAGGTCTACGGAATCAGCAATCAGAAATCAATAATACGACACCTTCTTTAACTCTAGTCAATCGATCTACACTGCCTAACCATGCATGAAGGGAAAGAATGCGCTTGGCCAATGCTGCTTCCAATTCGCCTCCTCCATCCCAGTTCATATCAGCTGGGAATACACTACTTTCGAGCATGCTGAATGCTCTGCCACCTCCGAACCAACAACCTCTCGATCTAATAGTTACACCTCCAGGTACTCATCGGTCTCGAAAATGGCGATATAAGAAACGTCTATCTGCTCAAGGAAGTGGTGAAATGCCCTGTGAGCATGTTAGGCACAAACGACTCCCGAGAGGATATCATGATACTCTGGAAGAAGAGCATGAGTCCGAACCTCTACAGACAATCATACCTCTCCAGCCCCGGGGTTCGCCCTGGGAGTCGTCACAGGTACCTTGTGCAGTTGCTTGTTAACTTAGAAAAATGAGAAATTGAAACACATCTTGTAACTCCATATACGTCGTTGCCGTCTGTACGACTGGATGCTGCCCACAGGGTATATAAGCGGGTATCTCTGGCTACGTCTAGGAAGTGGAATGAAGCGATTCCGTTAAGAACTCGCAGAGTTACACACAGTTGAAGTTAAGAGAGCCTGGGTAGTCGTTGATGGGTATGAATGCACAATTGAAGTAGGCTACTCCAACTTTAACTGAGAGTACGCTGATGCACCCATGATGTCTATAAGGTTGATGAACCTACCGGAATAAGTTGATAAGGAGAGGCAGTGAAGATAAGAAGGTATTGGCCCGATCATGAACACTAGTCATCCTGAAAGCCAGCTGCAGAGCCGGATAACACAGCACAAAGCTGAATCAGCCAACAACCAAGCTGGCCCCTTGGAGTTCTAAGAAGTTATTGGTGCGTTCCAAACTAGGCTGCCATATCTTAATTGCTGAAAGAAGGATGACAACTCAGACTAAGTGGGTCAACACCCTTAGAGAAGTAAGGAGATCTGATCATACTATCAGCTGTGCTGGGAAAGAGAGTGTTTCAGGTTCAAAGCGGGTACGCTCTGGGATCAATAAACGAAGGTTGAGGAGAAAATACAGGTTTATATGTAAACCAGTTATAGTCTGCGAACACTCAGAAGTGGGATATAAATAGTGAAGTGCCTCCCAAGCTTTAGCTATCATCAAGCACGGAGAAGAGATCTTATCAATATCATAAGTTTTACTCAAAAATCTTTAGCTACAAGCCTTCCTAGACAATCTCCGTTTACGAAGAAAGATTTAAGCCTAGTCTGATTCGCTTGCCCTTAGAATTGACTACCCTTAACAGAGCACATACTTTTCTGAGTGAATCCCTGAGCAGCCCATTACTGCTCCCAGCCCAGAGGTTTCAACTAGCATAAGTCTGCCAGTCATATCTTACTTAAGCTTGCCTATTGGGAATGATGACATGGCTACAGTTCGGAGTTATTGGCCTCGTCATATAGGAGCCAGCGGATTTCCATCCCCTGCTAGGATCAATATTCTCAGTAACGGAATACGCGATATAAAGAAAATCATCTATCCAAGAATAAAGTCCAAGGTGATTGTAGGCCACAGTCTGGCCAGATACATTCAAGCTCTAAACTTCATGATAGTTCAAGTAGTACAAGAATGATTTGCTAGTAGGATAGTATTTCGGAATTTGTACTCTTTGAAACATGGAAGCAGCTGGCTAAACAAGTAGCTGATAGCGAGGCAGCAGGGTCTTGACCTGCTGTCAAATGATGAGATATTAAGTATATTGGATCTAGGAACATGTTATGGAATTACCAAAGAAAGGCCGACATCAGAAATTTGTATCCATGCTTGATGATGACAGTCCAAAGTTAGCTGAACGTGAATATATATCTGAAGCCAAGGAAGATATGTAATCATTGAATCATTATGTTAACAGACAAGAGTGCAATTGCAAATACTGATATTGAATTATTGAAGGGATAACATCGATTGGGATGGCTCAGAGAATGACAAGTCATTGGGCAAATGCCAATAATATAGTTTTGCCAGCAGCACAAGGCAGGATAGTACAAGACATCCATTGTAGGATCAGTTGCCGAACTGGTTGTCGATGGCTAGCAAGACTTGCATTCAAGTACAAAGAGGTACGAAAAGGGGTTTACAAAGATGACCATGAATGAGAGGACATCAAAGGTTACTGTGAGCAAGTGTTTTTTACCATTTCTTCAAAACCTACAGTACTCATTCATCAGATGGGATGAGCATTTAACTCCCACACCAACTCCAGAGGTATTATCTGGAGATCTATACTCAATAGTAATTATCCCACAAGATGGGTGTACTTTTAATACCAATGATGAAAGGCACATTATTTGGGTACATGATGATCATCAGCCTTTGAGAAAGAAAGGGAGAGGGCAGGGCCTGCATGTCTCAGAATTTCTAACACCAATTGGAAGACTGGGAGATGGTGCAGCTTGTGAGGTATTGAAGTGTGGTAGCGATGTGTGTTGGGATGGAGAAATGCTTTTGGAGCAGGTTAAGATGAAAGCTATACCAGCATTTGAGGCAGAATTTCCCTTCAGCAAAGCATTATTTCTCTTTGATAATGCCAAAAGCCATAGCAAATACGCTGACAATGCCTTGCGTTTATCAAAAATGAACATGACTGATGGTAGCAAATATGCAAGGCCTATGCGTACAACATTTGTATCTGATGAGCACCACTCTAATGGAGGGTATTATCAATCAATGGTTACAGAGGATGGAACACCCAAAGGATTGAAAACTGTACTTAGAGAAAGAGGCCTATGGTATAACATTGGGAATCAGTTTCTCACCCAGTGTAGTATTACGACAGCGGCGGGGAATCTATCACCAAATTCAAAATGTTTACATGGTCGAACATGCTGTACCCAAGCACTTCTTACATCACAGCCTGACTTTAAGGCCCAAAAGGGAGAAATCGAGGAAACCATTATAGCAGCTGGCCATTTGGTGCTTTTTTATCCAGCATTCCTTTGTGAGATAAACTGTATCGAATACTTTTCGGGGGCAGCCAAACAATATACTCGTCAATATTGTGGCTATGATTTTCCCTCACTTCAAAGACTAGTTCCTGAAGTACCTATGCTGGTACCAAATACCCTCATCTGGAAATATTAGTCTAAAACACAGCGCATTATAGATGCCTATATCTCTGGTGAGATATATGGTTCTCAAAGTTACAAGAACTTGGTATCAAAGTGTTACAAATCACACAGGCGGATAGATATGGTCCATGACCATACATTATAATTAGTTATCTGCTACTTACAGTTAATGTTCACAAAAGCTTCAATTAGTAGGCCAATATTAAGCCCAATCGGGCTACTGATTTTTGTATTTAGAAAAACTTATTATTGAAAACCCTCTGAATTTAACCCTAAACCTCTTTTTTTTTCACTCAGATTGAATGCCAAGGCATCCCCCATTGCATCTGCCTTGGGGCTCTATCTAAGTGGCACAAACAATACTTTGTAAATCTTGAGAATCTTAAACAGCACCCTTGAAACTTTTACTCCTTATAGACTGATTCAATTTGCTTATAATTAATGTCTTTAAAGTGAATTTAGACTATTGGTTAAGCTCCTATCTTACAAGATTTCATTCATATACTAGGTAAGTTTGTTTTAGAAAAATTGTATACATATTGAAATTTTCAAGTAAATAGTTAATATTGAGTAAGAGGGAAAATAGTGATAAATGTAAGCTTTGTAATGAAATTTAGAAGACAAATGCAAATGAAAATTAACAATCCGTCAAACAAGAAAGGTAATTATATATCAAGGATGCTATTAGCAAATACTTTGTTTTCTACTCTGCTCATAATAATCAAACTTGAATATACTATTACCTTCTTAATACTGTAATAGCTCCACTGTAATTAACAATTCTTTTTTCTATCTGTAATGTTCTAGATATTAGAATTAGCTTTCAATTTGCCAAATATGCTTTAATAAACAGCCTCTCTATATGTAATGGCAGGAGCATTTTCCCAGATAACAATTGGAGAATATATTGGTCACCTATGTTGAGCGATCTGTTAGGAAAAAAAAAACAATTCAAACTAAACTTTAATAAAACACAGTTCCAATTGGGATAATGTATAGTAAGAATTGTAGAGGATGCAAAGAGTTGGTAGAAGATATATGGAAAATCTTTATAACTTTATTTCATTATTAAACAAAAGGGTACTGGACCTATATGGCAGCCACACTTTACTTATGATATCATCTTACGTTCCAGGTTAGGTACCCTACAATGACTTTACACTCTCATAGGTAACAGAATTGTCAAAACCTTGATACAGTCATTAATCAAATTACAGGTATAATCAAATTTCAGGTTTAATCAGATGATCAGATCCTACTTTTTTTTTGATAAGCGTACAGTACATAATAGACTGAACCTATATGACAGTCACACTGTACTTATGATATGGTTCCAGACGTCTATACTGTCAACCAAATACTTTGCAATGGGGGACAGCTTGACATTCAGTCACAAATGAAACATGTGGAACCTAGTTCAATTCCCCAAGTATTCATGGTTATTTTTTCATTGTTCAAGCCACAAGGTTTCTATTATGAGATCATAATATAGAATATATTATTGCTTCAATATATCAAGCACCTGAGACTCGCCTATGAGATTTATACTTTGTAGAAACAATAGATTTATACATTCCTGACCAATAAATTGCCCCAGTCTCATAACCTTCTTCAATTCTCTTGACACGATTGGAATACTTACAGATTAATTGATTTGATATTTATGCAATTGCCTTGGGCACAAATTTCTTTAGAGATGAGAATGAATACTCACAGTAAGCACGGGTGTACTGCTTGGTAGCTCCCCAGAAGTACTCAATGAAATCCAACTCACAAGGAAGGATGGATAGAAAAGAACTAAATGGCCAGCAGCTTCAATTGCGTCCTGCAAGTCACCTTTTTGAGTTTTGAAGTCAGGTTGAGAGGCAAGCAATGCTCGAGGACAATAGGTGCTGCCTTTGAAGCATTGAGGATATAGTTTAGACTTGCCAGAGGAGGATTTGGTAGTGCATTGAGTTCGAAGTCTTGGCCCACCAGTAGGCTATAAACCCCATTCTATCAAGACAGTTCTAAGCCCCTGGGAAACTCCACTTGGAGTTAGCATGGATTCATGTCAGCCGCTATTTGCATATTGTATATTGTAACCTACTCTCAAGTATCTCTAGAATCCCAAAGTGACTCTGAAGATACTATTAGGATAGGGGGAAGAGCATCGATAGATAGGTCTTCAATAGACGAGGTAAAAGGAATGGAACTGATTAAGTAACCGTTCAACTTGAAGTATTAAAGATGATACTCCTGTGAGGCTTGAGAGTCCGAATCCTTAAGGGATTGCAGGCTCTTTAAATACAAAAGATTGTAGCTAGGAAAACTAAACAATAGCGCAAACATCCTGTCCAACAACATGCTAACAGAGGCAGCATAACAAGATAATCATATTCTGAAAACAGAGGGTTAAAAGTGACAGGATGGAGCTAATAAAAACAAGTAATGGAATCCAAACAGGAAGGAACAAGAGATCGCTACTACTATACAAATCCAGTAGGTATAGCAGGAGGATAGCGATACCCAAATAGGTAGAAGCAAGGAGGGGTAGTGATAAGCGAAACAAGGAAGGAATAACCAGTTAGGAAGTTATAACCAAGTAGGAAGTGACAACCAAATAGGGGCGCTTATCAGGTATAAACCCAAATATGTAATAACCAACATCAAGTCAGTAGTAATAGTAGACACATAGTAGGATTCCGTTACATTCCCCTTAAAAGAAATAAAATAAACAAAGAAAAAAGGAATATCCTAAAGGGCTTAATGACCAACCCGCCTTAGGAGCATTCTACCAAATTTCAAAACCTATAACTTAATCAGCAAACATATATCCATTACAGGTGTCAGGACCTTACACCTTTATAAGCCCCATAGTAGCGAAGACAATAACATGAAGCAGTTAGCTTTCCATCTCAGATTCGTCCAAGGTGGAGAGTGTTGTGCTGGTATCGGATTCTGAGCAATCTGAATCCTGAAGGGGTTTCCAAAATCCGTCAGGGTTAAGCTCAGATGAGAGGGGGGCATAGTCTGGTTTCTGAAGTGTCCAGGCAGAGAATATCTCGCCATGGGACCAAGGGAGTCTGAAAGGTATAGATTTATTGTAGGTATCGAACCAGTAGGGTCTGATGAGGGTGCTGGCGCCTTCTAGGTTGTAGAGGGGTTCTCATGTTGCTTCGATTTCATCATAACCTTTCCAATGGATCAAGAACTGTCTTTTTCTGCTATAGATTCGATCTTTAAGTATCTTTTTGATTTCCCATTGGTCTTGTCCACTAGCATCGATGATGACAGGCTCCTTGGATATGGGTTCAGGTGTTCCTGGGAAGTCGAAGGGGTTGGGTCTTAGGTAAATGCGAAGATGGTTATGATGGATCCATGGGTGGATTCCTGCCATCACTGGACGGAGTATGAGTTTGTAGTTGTTATGTCTCTCAGGTCCTTCGCTCACTGAGAAAGGTCCTAACCATGGTCCAACTAGTTTGTGATTTCGTCCAACCTTATGGACATAGGGTGCTGGCTTGAGGATAACTTCAGTTTGGTTAGGGCTGATTGGGGGTCCATCCTTTCTTCTGTTTTCACTGGAGGTGGTTTGGCATGCTTTGGCCTTCTTGAGTGAATCTCTGGCAAGTTGTTGATTCTTCATGATCTGTGAAGCAATCTCGTCTACTGCAGGTATTGAAGTGGGGAGAACTCTGTCGCTAGGGAGGAGGTTTGGTAGTCTGCTAAAGGTGATTTCGAAGGGGGAGAGTTCTGTGCTATTGCTGGGGGCTGCATTAATTGCAGTCTGGAAATGAGGTAGGTGGTGAACCCACTTGGTTCCTTTAGGGTAGACATAGTTCCTAAGGCATTGACGAACAGTTCTGATTCTGCGCTCAGTCTGTCCATTAGTCTGGTGATGATAAGCTGTAGCCATGTTGAGATCAACATTAAGCTTCGCCATAAGAAGTGTCCAAAAGGGTGAGGTAAACTTGGAGTCTCTGTCTGAGACTAGGGAGGTAGGGAAACCATGAATGGAGAAGACTCGCTCAATGAGGGTGTGTGATTTTTCGATAGGTGTGATGTTCTGAGAGAGTGGTATGTGGTAGGTAAAGCTACTGAATCGATCCAAGACATCCATGATGAGTTCAAGCAAGGAATCGCTTGGCAAGGGTCCTGCAAAGTCAATTGCAAGTGACGACAATGGCTGCCTGGGGACAGTGAGGGGGGTGACTGATCCTTCAGGAACAGTGGTAGGTTGCTTGTAGAGCTGGCATAGGTAGCATCTGCGGACATGGTCTTTGAAATCGTTCCTCATGGAGAGCAAGAAGAAGTGTCTTGAAGAATATTTAAAACACTTCTGCCAACCCATATGTTCTATTTGTTCATGTGTAATGCGCACAATTTCGCTTCCGATGTTAGCAGCTTGATAGCTTGCTTCATAGGTGACATAAGGACAGTCTCTGCTGTCATCCTTCCCCTTTCTGACGAGAACTCTATCATATAAGAGCCAGTCAGGGTGGTTGATAGCTTTGGTAACTACCTCGAGGAATGGGTCTTTCTGGGTAGCATTTCGAATGCTAGAGTACCACTTTCCTTTCATGTAGTTGGTAAGCTGAAAAGCGCAAAGGTCAATCTGAGAAGAGGGTTGATCAAAGAAGCAGTCCTCATAATCGACAGGTGCTTCTGGGGTAGGTAGGTCCCATCCTTGGTCGATATCCGGCATTTCTCTTTCTTTTCCCCGACCAACAACCGTATGAAAGACTGGGTAGCCATTATCATTGTGGAAGGGAGGAGGAACAGCCCATCTGTGTTCTGCTCGGTGTTTGGGATGATGAGGGGAGACAAAGTTAGAGGAAGAGTAGAGAGACAATGGTGTTAGAATATCTCGAGATCCTGAGGGAAAGTATCCTCTATTCTTTCCATTCATATGGGTTTGGCATTCGTCCCAGACATAGGCAGTCCAGTGCATGGCTCTGTGTCTAGTAGATTCAAGAAAGCGGACCTGTTGATTGACTAGGGGTCGAGGAGGGACTAGTGTGGGCAGAGGGTTAGGTTAAGTAGATGTGCTGCGAGGGGCGATATTTCCGGAGGTGGTGACTGCAAGGGATTCAAATTGGGTGATAGAATCATGGATTTGTTTAAAGCAGTTGGTGATAGTATCTGGATGCAGTGGTTGGTCCATATCTCCTGGAGAATTGTTAATTCTCGCCGTAAGGCCAGACAGTTGTGCTTTAGCTCATTCAATATATTCTGTGGCATGGGATGGCTCTTCCGGGTTGCTGAGATAGGAGGTCTCGACGATTTCACAACCTTGAATGGCATTGGTTGCAAGCTCGAGGGTATTTGCTGCTTTGTCCATGGCTTGTTCAACAGAATCTGAGTAGTGACTCGCTTCTTGGGAGCTGAAGGGGTCTGAGTTGGTGCCATGCTGTGAGTTCCACATGGAGTGGTGTTCAGGAGTAATAATGCGAGAGGGTACTTGAAGAGTGAGGGCAGAAGAAGGGTCTAGTGCATGGGGAATGTTGAGGTAGTGTCTTGATACACTGTTCATAGCAGAGGAGGGGGTCTTTATAGGTTTTTTCTTCGTAGGGTCTTCGAGTATTTGTTCTTCTTCAGCTTGGGTTCTTCATAGATCCTTGATACTGCATCTGCAAGGACATTGTCTTTGCCAGGTCTGTGTATGATATTGAAATTATAAGATTGCAGGAACATGCGCCATCAAGTTTGACGGTAAGGTAGGTCAGTCTGCTTCAGGAAAAAGGATAGTGCCTTGTTGTCAGACACAACAGTGAACTTGGTGCCATATAGAATCGGATGGAATGGCTCAATGGCATCCAGAACCGCCAAAAGTCCCAATTCATCAATAGCGTAGTGCATTTGACTTGTTGCAAACTTTCTGTTGTGGAATGCAGCAGGGTAGGCTTTCTCAGGGGAGGGTCTTTGACCAACTCATCCTCCAAATCCAACCTTAGAGGCGTCAGTAATGAGGTATAGTGGATCAGCTGATGTCTCATATGAGATGGGGCAGAGTGGAATTGTCTCCATGGCCAGGCGCTTAAACTGTTTGAAGGCTTCCTCATACAGGGGTCGCTATTCAAACACATCTTGGCAAAGTAGGTCCGAGAGGGGGACAGTGGTGGAGGCAAGTTGTGGAAGGAACTGTGCATGATATATGACAACTCCAATAAACGTCTGAACTTCCTTTTTCGATTTTGCTGTGGGCCAGTCTTGGATGGATCGAATATTTTTAGGGTTTGCATGAATTCCTCTCTCATCTATAACATGTCCTAGGAGTGAGAGCTAGGTGGTGAAGAATTTGCACTTGGCTGGCAATGCTTTGATCTGGTGCTGCTTAAGTCTTCCCAAGACTAATCTGATGTGCGAAATATGGTCATCAACTGTTTCTGAGTTGATGGTAATTTCATCCATGTATGCCAAAACAAATTTTCCAATAAATCTATCTAGGACGAATTCTATAACTCTCATAGCTGTAGCAGGGGCGTTGGCATCTCCTTGCAGCATAACTCTGCATGCAAAGGATCCTAAGGGTGTCTTGATGGTGTTGTATTTCTCATCACTGGGGAGGACTCGAATTTGGAAGTACCAATTTGCTAGGTCAATGGAGGATCTGAACTTTGCTCTGGTAACAGTTCTGAGTATCATGGCTTGGTTGGGAATCGCTCCATGGTCCTTGATAGTAATATCATTCCGGGGTAAAAGGTCTGCAAGCAGTCTGAGTTCACCATTGGGTTTCAGCTTTGGGAATATGTTGACTGGGTTGTGTGCCTCGCTTGGATAAATGATTCCTTTAGCTTTCCAGTCTTCGATTAATGCTCTTTAGGCTGGCTTGATCTTGTCAGGGAATGTGAAGAATCTCGGATTATGGTCCGAAATTGTGTCTTTCAGCTGGATATGGTAGTTAACATCTCTCAAGGATCGTAATTCCGCTGTTTTCTTGCCAGGGAATACTGTAGGAAACTCGGAAATGAAGTTAGCGGCATCTGCTTCATTCATTGCTGAAAATCTTGCTTGGGTTGCTTTCTTGCAGGTCAGGGTAATTCCTTTATCAGGGAAGGTGATAATAGATTTTCCACAATCTATTATAGCATAGTGTGCAGTAAGGTAAGACATTCCTAGGAAGATATCATAGTTGTCCAAGGAACAGACTAGGGCGTCTGAGATATCGCCGCTTTCCCTGTCAATATATATGACTGGCTTTGCAACATAGTTGATTGCTAAGCGTGATACTTTAACTGCCATCTTCAGGTTGATAGGGGTCTCGAGGTCTCTGGTAGGGATTTGGTGAGTATTGACAAACATTCCTGATATCAAGTTGTCTCCTGTGGTTCCTGTATTGAATAGTGCCTTTGCTTTGTGGCCATTGACTGTGATGTATGCTTCGAGGGCTTGGGATTGAGTTCCACTAGGTCCTGCATTGTTTGTGGTAACTCTGTCTGATTCCTTTGCATTGGGATTGTCTTCCTTGGTGTGGTATGTTCTTCTGACATTCTGGGGTCTCCTGGATCCTCCAGGGCCTCCATTTCCTCGCTGCTGGATGCTCCTAAGCTTCTTCTTCTAAAAGCAGTTATCGGAGTAGTGTCCATATTTTCCACAATAGTAACAGTCATTGTTTCTCCTGCGCCGATCCTTCTCAGCCTGGGATACTCTTGGATGCTGAGAGGTGTTGTTAGAGAATCTTGGTTGATTTCACTGGGTGTTGTTCAGGGGGCGCTTAGGTGCTTGTTGGAAAACTGCATTAGAGGTTGGATATCCTTGACGATTTCCATAGTGTCCTGTAGAGTGGGCAATTGCATCTCGCTTTTCCGCTATCTCCACTAGCTGGTCAAAGGAGGTATCTGAAGTGATGTGTGGTTTCACTTCTCGCTTGAGTTTGATATCCATGGCATCTAGGAGTCTCTACTTCGCTGAATAGTCCGAAATTGTTCCCGGGGGGAGACTGTTTCCCAAGGTTTCAAGTCTGATTTCAGTGTTGGTAATCTGTGCTGTTGTTCCGCCGGTAGTTTGCTTGACTTATAGCCATTGTTCATAGATGGTATCTGTAGATGTGGAAGGAAGGAAGTAGGCCTCGAATTTCTATTTGAGTCCAGCAACTGTGTGGTCTCCTTGGGAAGCTTCATATTAGGTGAATTTATCAAGGGCTTTCTCTCTACAATAGGCTCTATAGTATTGCAGGGCTTTAGGGGCATCGTCAGTTATGCCAAAGATTGCGATGTATCGATGGACAGTGTTGAACCAGGAGTTGATTCTCAATGGGTCTCGATCTTTTCCTTCTCCTGTAAATGTAAATAGTGCAGGCCATTTAGGACGCTTATTTCTCTAGGGGGGGACTGACATGGCGATGGGTGCCGGGCTTGGATTGCTTGGTGGGCTTGGTGGACTACGTGGTCTTGGTGGACTAAGTAAATCGTCTAGTGCAGGGCTTGGATCTCTGGGTTCTCTTGGCAGACTACGTGGTCTAGGTGGCGAAGCAGGAGGTCCTGGTCCTAGAGCGTCCTCTGGACTGGAATCTGATTCTGATTCTGAGCTTGGTTCTTTCTTTGATTGGACTTCTTGGTGGAGCTGTTCTTGGACTTGTTCTTGTACTTGGGCTTGGTCTTGGTCTTGTTCTTGGGCATGGTGTTGAGCTTGGGCTTGATCTTGGTCCTCTTCTTCGCTGCTGCTGCTATCTACTGAAGATAGTTCTGATTCCTCAGATAGTGGTGCAGGTTGGGGTACTGGCACTTGACTTTGCGGTCCCGAGGAGGATGTTACCGATCCTCTAGTAAACTCCCTTTTGGTATCTCTTGGAAGCGAAATGGTTACTAGCTAGGGTGAGTTGGTCTCACGAGGAGTCCACTCAAGGCCTTCTTGGAAAACAGGTAGGTGTACTAGTACTGCAAGGTCAAGGGAGGAGAAGGGTGATCTGTCCTCTGCTGAAGATCAAAGGTATACTTGAGTCTAGGTCAAAAAATGTAACCTACTTCCAAGTATCTTGAGAATCCCAAAGGGACTCCGAAGATACTATTAGGATAGGGGGCGAAGCGTCGATGGATAGGTCTTCAATAGACAAGGTAAAAGGTATGGAACTAATAGAGTGAATGTTCAACCTGTAATATTAAAGATAACAGTCCTGTGAGGCTTGGGAGTCTGAATTCTTGAGGGATTGCAGCCTCTTTAAATACAAAAGATTTTGCTTTAAACGAATCTATGAGTCTATGACCTAACTGGAATGCCTTGTAGTCACCACCTCTGGAAATATCGCCCCCAGCAGCACACCTACTGAACCTTACCCTCAGCCCTCACAAATCCCTCCTCGATTCCAAGTCTATGAACTGTACCTATTTCTTGAATCTAATAGACACATAGCCATCAACTGGACCACCTGTGTATAGGGTGAATGTCAAATACACTTCAATGGAAACAATACAGGATACTTTCCCTCAGGATCTCGCAATATTCCAGGACCCTTGCCTCACTACACTTCCTCCAACTTTGTCTCACATCATCATCCCAGAGCACAGAGTAGAATACAGTGTGGGTGTTCCTTGTCCCCTCCACAATGATAATGGCTACCCAGTCTTTCATATAGTTATTGATAAGGGAAAAGAAAGAGAAATACCGGATATCGACCAAGGATGGGATCTACCTACCCCTGAAGCACCTGTCCATTATTAGGCCTACTTCTTTGATCAGCCCTCTTCACAGCTTGACCTTCGCGCTTTTTAGCTTACCAACTACATGAATGGAAAGTGGTACACCAGCATTTAAAATGCACTCCGAATGACCCTCTCCATGAGGTAGTTACCAAGGGAATCGATCATCCTGACTGGCTCTTATATGATGGAGTTCTCGCCAGAAAGTGGAAGGATGATAGTAGAGACTGTCCTTATGTCCCCTATGAAGCAAGCTATCAAGGTGCTAACATCAGAAGCGAAAATGTTTGCATTACCCATGAACAAATCTCACATATAGGTTGGCAGAAATGTTTTGAATATACTTCAAGACACTTCTACTAGCTCTCCTTAAGGAATGATTTTAAAGAATATGTCTGCTGATATCACCTATGTCAGCTCAACCAGCAACCTACCATTGCCCCTGAAGGATCAGTCACCACCCTCCCCGTCCCCAGACAGTCATTCTTGTGCCTAGCAATCAACTTTTCATGACCCTTCCCTAGCGATTCCAAACTGGAACTCATCATGGTTATCTTGGATCGATTCAGTGGCTTTACCTACCTCATAGCAGTCTCCCAGAATATCAAAGCTATCGAAACAGCACACACCCTCATTGAACCTGTCTTCTCCATTCATGGTTTGCCTACCTCCCTAGTCTCTGACAGAGACCTCAAGTTGACATCATACTTTTGGACACAGCTTATGGCAAATTTCAATGTTGACCTCAACATGGCTACAGCTTACTATCACTAGACCAATGGACAAACTAAGCACGGAATCAGAACTGTTCGCCAATACCTTAGGAACTATGTTAATAATAAAGCAATGAAGTGGGTTCACCACCTACCTCATGTCCAGACTGCAATCAATACAGCTCCCCACGATACCACAGAACTCTCCCCTTTCGAAATCACCTTTGGTAGACTACCAAACCTGCTCCTAAGTGTCAGAATTCTCCCCACTTCAGTACCAGCAGCAGACAAGATAGGTTCCCAAATCATGAAGAACCAGCAACTCACCAGAGATGTACTCAAGAAGGCCAGAGCACGCCTAACTACCTCCAGCAAAGACAAAAGTAAAGATGGACCCACAATATTCCATAACGAAACTGAAGTTATCCTCAAGTCAGCACCCTTTGTCCACAAGGTTGAACGAAATGACATGCTAGTTGTACCTTAGTTAGGACCCTTCTCCGTTAGCGAAGGACCTGACAGACACAACAACTACAAACTCATACTGCCTCCAGTGTTGGCAGGTATCTACCCATGGATCTATTGCAGCCATCTTTCCATTTACCTAAGACCAAACCCCTTTGCCTTCCCAGAAACGCCTAAACCCATATACAAAGAACCTGTCACTATCGATGCTAGTGGACAAGAGCAATGGGAAATTGAAAAGATACTCATGATCCAATCTATCCCAGAGAGAGACAGTTCTTGATCCACTGGAAAGGCTATTATGAAGTCCAAGCAACATGGGAACCCCTCTTCAACCTAGAAGGTACCAGCACCCTCACCAGATCCTACAGCTTCTATACCTACAATGAATCTATACCTTTCAGACTCCCTTGGTCCCTTGGCGAGACTTTCTCTGCCAGGACACTCCAGACACCAGAAGCTGCACTCCTCTCACCTGAACTTGACCCAGACCGATTTTGAATACCCCTTCAAGACTCTGACTACTCAGAATCCGATACCAGCACAACACTCTCTACCTTGGATGAATCTGAGATGGAAAGCTAACTGCTTCATGCTATTATCCTCGGAACTATGGGACTAATAAAGGTGTAGGGTTCTGATACCAGGTATTGATATATGTTTACTGATAAGTTTATATATTTTGAAATTGAGTGGAATGCTCCAAAGGCAGGTTGGTCATCAAGCCCTTTAGGATATTCCTTATTGTTTTGTTTGTTTTATTTCTTTTAAGGATAATATAACGAAATCTTACTATATTTCTACTATTACTACTGACTTGAAGTTGGTTATTACTTATTTGGGTTTATACCTGATAAGCGCCACTATTTGGTTGGCCCTTCCTACTTGGTTATGACTTCCTAACTGGTTATTCTTTCCTTATTTCGCTTATCACTACCCCCTCCTTGCTTCTAATCATTTGGGTATCGCTATCCTCCTGCTATACCTACTTGAGTTGTATAGTTTTAGTGATCGCTTGTCCCTCCTTGCTTAGATTCCATTACTTTTTTCGTTAGCTACATCCTGTGGCTTTTAACCCTCTCTTTTCAGAATATGGTTACCTAGGTATGCTGCCTCTGTTAGCATATTTGTTGGACAGGATGTTTGCGCTTTTGTAAAGTTTTCCTAACTACAATCTTTTGTATTTAAAGAGCCTGCAATCCCTTAAGGATTCGGACTCACTAGTGTTACAAACCTATCCCTAGTCTGCCAGACAAGGCACACTATCTTCTTCAACTGCAACGGGTAACGATACGTACCACAGTTATAACCGCTCATCAGGTCTCGTAGCCTTACGTCGCCTTGGGAACGCAGAGTCCTCTCACTCCTAGCCTGTGCAACTGCTCCTTAGCGATACGTTCCTCAAATCACCTTTCGGTCAGTGATATAAATGGATGGTCGTAAGAAGAATAAAGTATCAATTGAACTAATGGTAAAAGTATAACATAGGAAGTAACTTAGGTGGTTGCGTGAAGAGCTAGCTATCTGTGTCCGTGACCCTCCTTATATAGGCGCTCTTCCCACAACCCTAACCCTGGTGACTTTACTATGAGTTGTTTAAATGTGTATGGGCACGATCTTATATCTATCGGAATATACTAACGCAATACTAAGCGAGTATTGCGGGCACGCCTTGATGAGGAGAGGTAGATTTATGAAGGTAGATTGGTAGGTAGTCTGTAGTTATTCTTCTAAGCGAGAAAAGTGGGCGGTAGCCCCTATATATACAAGAGTGCGCCCTCCCGTTATCTAAAAGAATATAAAAAGGGAAAAACATAAGTACGAACGTGTTTTACCGTAACGTCAGTAGGAAAAACATAAGTGCGAACATATTTGACCCTGAAAACCTGCCAAGAAAGTCCCAAAAGTTTGTATAAAACTAAAGTGGTGTGAGGGGTTTCGTTGTGGATGATAAGACATAAAGGACGGAACAATAACCGTTTAAAATATGTGATAAGTAAGCGAAATAACACGAATACCAAATAAAGAAATATACATAAGAATCCTTATCGTAATAATGAAATATAACAGAAATAAACGCACAGTATGTCCTAGCTGTAGTAATGTATGCGGTGTAATAGGTATTGCCGAAACACTAACCAAGTAAGATAATATACGATATGTTCAAGGAAATATTCATATAAAAACGAATAAGAAATTTCAACACTTCCCCTCATTATCTACAGCCCAGAAGTCCCATCAACTGTGTATGTGCCTGATTCGCTAAGATTTTGGTGCAGATATCGGCAAGGTTTTCTGACGACTCAACTTTTAGTAAACTGAACGAAGCGCGGTCGAGTTCTTCTTGTATTTTGTGAAAGTGAACATCGATGTGTTTGGTACGTTCATTGAGTTGATGGTTTGTCGCAAGAAAATTAGCGCCGGTATTATCTCCGTGGAAAGCGATCAGTAAACTTAGTCGAATATCGTTGAGGCCTTTTTGGAACCATTTGATTTGTCGCGTAGCCAGTTACATTGCAACGTATTCTGCTTTGGTAGTAGATGTAGCGACGGATGCCTGTTTCTTGGATCGCCAGGAGATACATGAACCATTTAAGATAACAATGTATCCTGAGAAGGAGCGGCGGGTATCAAGGCAAGCGGCAAAGTCTGCATCAGCATAGACATCGATAGCGGGAGTAGCGTTAGTTGGGCACAGGTAGAACAATCCTATATTTTCCGTCCCAGCAAGGTAACGAAGGACGTGTTTAGCGTCCTTTATGTGTGCTTCAGATGGGCAAGAAGAAAATTGAGAAAGAAATGAAATCGTATACGAGAGGTCGGGTCTTGTGCCAGTGGTGAGGGACATAAGTGATCCTATAACCAATTGGTAAATGGAGGGGTCTGGTATCCGTATGTCTTCGGTCCCTTTCGTAAGTTGAATGCCTTTTGGTAAAGGGGTAGAAACAGAACGTGAGTTTTCCATGCCATATCGTTGGAGGACTGACTAGATGTATTTTTGCTGGGTAAGATGTATGCCGTCTGGTGTATACGTTATGTGCAAGCTGAGTAGGACGTTAGCTTCCCCTAGGTCAGTGATCTCGAATGCCATTTTCAGGTCTTTTATCAGAAATGTGGTGTGGGGGGAGTCGGCTTCGTGTATGGCAATGTCGTCGACGTAAACTGATACGTAGAGGTCGTGTTTAGCATGGACAAACATGCATGGGTCGAGGACTGATGTCGTAAATTCTTTGGAGGTTAAGAATTTTGTGAAGAGAGCATACCATTCATTCGCAGATTGCTTAAGTCCATAAAGACATCGGTTAAGTTTCCATACTTTTTCTCCGTCACGGTACCCAGGTAACGGTCGTAGGTAAACTTCTTCTTTGAGTTCGCCATAGAGGAAAGCAGATTTGACATCGAACTGTCCCGGTCGCCATTTGTTTTTGGCGCATATCGCGTGGACGAACCAGAGAGATTCATAACGGATAACAGGGGCGAATGTTTCTTCGAAGTCGAAGCCGGGAATTTGTGAAAACCCTTTGGCAACGGCTCTTGCGCGAATCCTTTCGAAAGATCCACCTGCATTATGTTTAGGCTTGTAAACCCACTTACTATCGATTATCTATCTTCCCATCGGTCTCTCAACAATATCGAAGGTTTCATTCCTTTTTAGTTCATTAATCTCGTCATCCATCGCCGTGGTCCACTGTTCCTTAAGCGTACTGTTAATCTCTTGGTGATACGTGGTGGGATCCTCATCCGGTAGTTCAGTAGCATTTCTGTCAAAGCGTACTGGTGGGCGTGAAATTCGTCCTGACCTTGTCCGTGTTTCCGGTTGCTCGTCTGGTAGTGCCTCATGTTCTTGAGGTTGTTGTTCCAAGGGAGCAGGATCCGGAGTAGGTAACGGTATGTGAGGTCGATCGTAGTTCTCATGGATATGGAGGTAATGGAGGAGGATGGATTTCAATCGCTGTTGTGCGGTTGGTAGGTGTCGTACTCGGGTCCAATTCCAAAGTCTTACTGTATGATTGCAGGTCTATTGGAAAGGAGGGAGGATAGACGGTCGTAAATTGGGATTCCGGAGCAGGTGTTGTTCTTGGCACTTCCGATTGTTCAATCGTTTTAGTGGTCCAGTGTACCTGTCGTGTTTCGGATATCTTATGTTGCGAGGGGATGTATATCCGGTATATCCTGTCAGAGGATGTGTATCCTCAAGATAGCCTTCGATCGCCCGGGGCTGTAGCTTCGTTCCTGGTTTTCTAGTCTCCTCAGGTATATGGACGAAGCATTTGGTCCTGTATGGGCGCAGGTGGTTGATCAACGGCTTTTGCTTGTAGAGAGATTCATAGGGTGTTGAACTTCCTATAGATCGGTTGGGATGACGGTTTCTAAGGTATACTTGTAACATGAGTACATGTTCCGGTACCTCTATTACCACTCTCGTTAGCCTTTCCTTT
>QFET01009614.1:6735-84924 GCA_003316355.1 Tuber calosporum | reverse complement strand
AAAAAAAAAAAAAAAAAAAGAGAAAAAAAGGCCAGTATCTAGGACTCTTGACGCAACCATCTAAGTTCTTTCCTATACATTTACTTTACCTGTTTACCTCACCACTCCTCTATTGGCGTTGTGCGATAGGAACCATAGGGTTCGGCTATCCATTCAACGTAGGCATAGGCCTAAGAGCAATAGTGGAAACCCGCCTAGTACTACTCGTTGCAATAGTACTCCTACCCTGGTGGCTGAGATTAGCGCCACGCCCCATACCGGACTATAACAATGGCCCAGTCATATTCATCCAACCCAAAGAAAAGTAGTTACCTGTTGCAAGTCAGCTTACCGCATAGGATCATAACATCATGACACAACCTCCAAATGTCTGATACCCAAGACTCCTACTCTACACTCACTCTTCCACTACTGAATTGTGCCTCTACTCTAGAACATCACTTCATATAGAATTCACATCATGGCAAAGGATAAATCTCTCGAGCTACAAAGAAGTGAATCACCAGTTACAATCTCTTGAACAAGGCAGATATCAAGTAGCAGATACCCTAAACCTTGAAACTAAGGTCATTCAAGGTTGTGTAGTTGTCTAAACTTCCTCCTATCGCATCAAACCTTAAGTGATATCTCTGAAGGGTAGTCAATTCTAAGGACAAGCGAATCCTACTAGGCTTATAATCTTTCTTCCTAAATCGAGAGTTTCTAGGATGGCTCCTAAGAGAACTAGTGAAGGTTTTTTTTGTAAAACTTAGAGTATTGATATAATCTCTTCTTCTTTGCTTGAAGATGGCTAAAGCGCGAGAGGCAGTACGATATTTGTATCCCGTCTTTGAGTGTTTGCGGACTAAGATTTTGGACCTAGTGTTGGGACATACACTAGGAATTGGACAGTTTTTAATATCTGACAAGTAAAATTGAAATGTAAACAAAAGATGTAGTTGGCAATCAAATGATTTAATACACAACTATATTGTAGAGGATGATCTCTAGGTTCAGTCTATAGAAATATTTTGCTTTTTTTCTTTATCTCAACATTAGTTTTTGGCCTAAAATAGTGATATATACAGAATTTGCAACAATGACATTGATGACAAAAATACCAAAGTAAAACAAGTCAAGTTTGAAATATTTTGGTATGAAGACATACTCCTGGGTCTGTTTTTCAATACCCTAAGGCTGTGTGAGAGTTTCTTTCATATTTATTTAGAGTCGTTAACTTCTAGTTTCCGATATTTATGTACTCAGCTACTCACACTTTGCTCATACAAGATAGGAAGTAATAAATCTCTTCAAAGACCTTTCTGAACACTATCCAATCAACAATGCCTCCACCTAAGGCTACCTAGGAGATATGTGTTCAAGATGCCTTGAAGGCCCATGTGGCTGATCCCAACCTTTGACTCTGCCAATTGTCCCTCATGGTTGGTATACCGAAATCTACACTGCATAATCACATCTCACAACATTCAAGACCAGTAAAAAGAGCTTACAAATCAGCACAGCTTCTCTCCTACTCCAAGAAGGAAGCACGGAGTGCATTGATTTATGAAGTGGGACGACTATTGATTCCTAACTTGCCGCCGTCATGTCTATCACGTGGTTCAGACTCTCCTCCATGCATTGCACTGCAGTAATCAAGTGGGTGAGCATTGGCCCTGCTGCCGTTTGGGTCATTATTCTGATTTGGATTCCAAAGTTGGGCACTGTTTGGATAGAGACAGAGCACTGGCCACAGACCTGGAATCCTCCCAGAGGCATCTTGATCGCTTTTATCACATTCAATGCAAGTTCCATGTCAAAGATGAGGACACTTGGAATACAGTTGAAAAGTGATTCGCTATTGGAGTAGGAGGAGCTGGTACTATGATTTGCCATGCCTCACGCCAAAATCCTAACTTCATCCAAGATGGTAGTCGCGATTGAGATATTGTGGTAGAAGTATTCTCTGGTGGAGCAAAGGTCTTGCGTCCTTTTATTATCTTTAAGGCAAATGCTTACCTGGGCGGAAACCAAATGAATTTCGAGAGTGAAGAGAAGGAATATCTTCAAGGCAAATGCTTACCTGTGCGGACACCATACGAATCTCGAGATTGAATAGAAGGAAGATGCTTTCTTTGCCACCTGTCACAAAGGTTACACCAACACTGATATTACCCTTCAGCGATTTCAGGAAGTATTTGAACCACAAACCCGGCTGGCAAATGGTATCAACCAGCATCATATTATAGTATTGGATGGTCATTTAACCTTTGTGGAGAACTATGAGTTCATCAAGTATGCCATTAACCACAACATTCATCTTCTTTGTCTTCCTTCCCATTCTACTCATATTCTCCAACCCCTCGATGCTGGTATCTTCAGTCAACTTAAAACCTATTTCAGGCAGGAGCTAGAGGATCGTGTATGTCAGCTAGGTCCAAATACTACATTTAATAAGGGAGATATCTTCCCCTTGCTACAGAGAGTAAGACAAAAGACCGTTCTACCGCAGACTATTGAGTCAGCCTGGCGTGCCTGCATGCTGATCCCTTTCAACAGAAATTGAATTCTGAGATTTTCTGTCTTGCAGGCAAATATAGTTCCAAACACTCCCTTGGCTACAAGACACTAAGACCTTAGTCTATTACCTGGTAGAGTTGTTTGAGCCCCTACGCTTGATCGTATTGAATACTGTAATCAGCAAATAGAGGAAACTCCATCTAATAAAGGCCTCAAGGTCTTCTTAACCCAATGTATTAAAGAAGCTTGAACCATATATGCTGCAAACATTATTGCAGAAGAACAGATTGTATTAGTTCAACAACTAGCAAAACTTGTTAAAGCTGATTGAAGGCAACTACTCACTGGACTTATACTAAGCTCCAAGCACTTGGCTAAACTATATCATAAGCGTATGACACTTGATAAGAAAAAGGCTGAAGCAGTAGCAAAGCATAACGAGATCAAAGCTCTAGTGAGGAGAAAAATATATTATAAGCCTAGTCCAAAAGGTGGAGCACACCTTAACCATATTGAAGAGGCTATCACATCCAGATCTGAAGATGAGGACTCCCGTAGCAGCTGTGACGTAGTGATGGTGGAGAATCAATCATATCTGGCAACTCATAAAGTAATTCTTAAATTCTGTCATTTTTCACTTTCAGTAAATATAACGACTTGACTCCAACAGAACTCCAATCTCCCTGCTACTACTCGTCAATTTCGGCCAAGAACTATCTCTACCCATCCCATGAAGTAGAATTATTTCAAATTTTTTTTATTATTACAAAAACCTTTACCTTGTAAGTCAATGATAAGTTATCACTCTCTATTTTTATTAACTCATAGCTATAGCTTAATTAGTTCATCCAGGATATGTTTGATGGGGGTTATTGGTATGGACAATGGCTATTTAGATCCCCATGTGTAGCTTATATCATATAATTTTATCTGAGTTTCAACAGTTTTTCAATCTAGTTGTCACAAATCATTTAGGGGCTGTTTGGCAGACCGTGATTTGAAATAATGGAAATTTGAAAACGTGTTTTGGAGATTTGATTTAGATCAGATTAGAAACTGACCAATGAGTAGACTTATAAAAAGATTATGAAAGTATATTTTGCATGACATAATCCTCTTTCACCAGTTTTAATTGGTTAGTCCTAAATCTAATCTAAATCTAATCTAAATCTAATCTCCAAATTGCGATTTCAAATTTCTGTTATTTCAAATCACGGTCTGCCAAACAGCCCCTTAGTCTCCCATAACTAGTAAGTGTCTCAACACTAGGTCAAATACCTTCTAACTTTTATATTTTAACAGACTTCCTACCGTTTCCATCCTTCAATCCTAAGTGCATGCATGGTTTGATCAAGATAATATTGTTACCCCTGTAACTTATTGACACGTCAGAGCTCCTTTATTTCCTGATTGTGTGAACTATTTATCAGTCAGAGATGTCTGCCACCTTCTGTTGCCGAAACCTACGCTGTCCATTGTGGAATTTACTAATAGTTTCTTAGAACTCCACGTGGCCAACTTAGCTGGTGACCTATCTGGATACTACTGACTTTCCCAGTGTCTGGCAGATTGCTTTCATGATGACTTAAGATTTACAATCAGTCTAATACCGTAGCGTATTACTATGCCTCTCCTTATTAACTTGTTCCGAGAGGTCAAAAGACCATGATAGGCATGTTTTGAGGGTCTGAGTGGGTTCTCAAGTTTCTCCTGGAGCCCACTCTTCATATTGTCATTTTTGCGCGAAGTATCCCATCACCTTCAGTCTATTCCAGTGAAGGGCGTTAGGAATAGACCGTAACTCTGCGGACACTGAACCTCCGTACTTGATTCCAATTTGATTGGGTCTTCCGAGTCTTCCTCTTCATATACCTTGTGGACAGTATCTGGTTGGACAAACAGTGACCATGTATATGTGGTGACAGGAAGGGCGCTAAATATGGAATTTTTTGGTGAAGGGACACCCTTTGACAAAGGCGCTGCAGGTGACTTGCGGGCCCCCCGAGGAGGCTGGAGGGGTACCAGTATTATCTCATCCCAATTTTAGGATGAATTCAGGGCAGGATTCCAGTACCTTTGTAGCCATATACCTAATATCAGCTCCCTCCCCCAACCTGTCGTCTTGACTCGCCTTTTTACAAAGTTTACACTCTCTTATCACAACTATCAAAATAAAATTTTAAACTAAAAAATACTAATACAGCTCAATTTTTTGAACTAGACTTGGTAGAGTAAAAAACCTAACAGGTTTACTATGCCACACTAGGAAAACCTTGTACTGGGAATTCAATATCTTCCTGCTTTGGCATATACAGATTCTCCCTATAAAATGCCTCCACCAATTGCTGTGCAGGGTCTAAGTGGTATGGTGGTCTCCAAGTATTTTCATCCACAGAACAACCAGTCCACATCATAAAATATCTTAACTCTACCATATATCGGTTGCGACCCTGAACCCTTCTGGTGGAAGAGATTATTTCACTCTTATGATTCTCTCATAATCCCATTCAAGATCGGTATTAATCTCCTCCGGTTTGCAGGGAGGCTGATCCCTTCCAGGCTGGTTGGATATCGGATAGGGTTCCAGCAAGGATATGTGGAATATTGGATAGATCTTCCATCTTAGCGATATTGCTAGTTGTAGGAGCCTCCTTCCCGGATTTCTAATACCTGAAACAGGCAATGCAGCTTTGGGATAAGCTTCTTAGAAGGTTACTTACTGTTGATATTTTTTGAATTGAAGAGGACTAGGTCTCCGATTATGATATCTGGTTGTGGCTTAGCCTTACAGTTATAATACTTGCTCATATTGTCTTTTGTTTGTTCCAGAGCTTCTCTGGCCTGTTGGTGTATTGTTTGCATCCAATGTAGGTAAACCTGGTCTGTAAAAATTTGGGCTTCACGTTCCTTCATCCTTTCTGTTTGTACTTAGAATTCATAGTTTGCATAGAATAGTCACATACAATGAGCATTGGTTACTGAATAGTAGTAGGCATGATTGGCTAGTAGTAGCAACTGGTACCAGACTGTTTGATCATAATTGTAAAAGTTCCTGAGGTATCCTTCCAGCAAGTGGTTAGTTCTTTGCGTTTTCCCATAAGTGGGTAGGTGGTACGAAGTTGACATCTTTCGCTTTATCTCTAAGGGGCTGTTAGGCAGACCGTGATTTGAAATAATAGAAATTTGAAAACGTGTTTTGGAGATTTGATTTAGATCAGATTAGAAACTGGCCAATGAGTAGACTTATCAAAAGATTATGAAAGTATATTTTGCATGACATAATCCTCTTTCAGCAGTTTTAATTGGTTGGTCCTAAATCTAATCTAAATCTAATCTAAATCTAATCTCCAAAATGCGATTTCAAATTTCTATTATTTCAAATCACGGTCTGCCAAACAGCCCATAAGCTTTTGCATAGGGATTCCCAGAATTCTCCTGTGAACTTAGCATCCAGGTGGGAAATAATTTTGGCTCCAAGTCCATGTAGTTTCCTGACTTCCAACAAGAACACATTTGCAACATCCTTAGCTGTGGCATTAATTTCCCCACCTATAAAGTGAGCCATCCTTGTAAACTGATCTACGACGGCTATAATTTATGTTCATCCTTGTGACTCCGGTAGTTGTGTGATAAAGTGAGTGGATATGGATGAACAAGCCGCGAACGGAACTTCCAAAGGTTGCAGTATACCAAACTGCGCATGTCATGGTCATTTATTATGTTTGCATTCATCATATGACTGTAACGCCTGCCTGGGTGTATCAGGCACCAAAAGGATGCGTCACGGTAAGGTATAATGATAACTAACTCAGATCCCAAACTGTCGGCACTTCAAGTAAGTGATAGCTACCGGAGATCTCGATAGCTTGTCAAACAGCTGTCGATTACTATATCGCCAGCTTCGCTAAGTCCTAGACTTACTTGCTGTGGTCTCGTACGGACTGAAAAGAAGTAACTGCTCAACCAAGTATATTGAAAACTCTCTCTGTCGAAGTCTGCCCTATCTAAGCTCCAGAGGGGCAGTCTCAAATAAATGATCTCGCTTTTCCAAAGCTTTCCATATCCTTCCATTTGATTTCCAATCAACGGATATAACCAAGTTCCGCTTGTAAAGTCCTCCAATAAAACAAATACCTCATGCACCTAAACGGTACAACAAACGAAATATGTATCATCCCTATACATAAAACAAAACATAAAACATATCGGGTATCAGCCTGACACATGAAACCCAACATAAAACAAACTAAGTATCAAACGATACTTGAAAACAATAATAAAATAAACTAACCCCTTTCTAGCCCTGCTAGTTTCCGTTAGCCTTGTCAGCCTTAATAATAGTAACCAATACAGGTTAAAATGACTGTATGTCGTCATTCACCCATTCTGTCATACCCTTCCAGTTAAAGTCTCAGGTAATTAATTCCACTATCTTTTCATTACCAAAGTGTCCGGCTACCTTTGAATCCTTGTATACTTTGCCTATAGTTGTTTGAAGATGCTTGTTTTTCTGCACTATATCGACGACTCTTGTAGTAGATTAATCCTTGTATAATCGAACAGTTACTTGGTGGTAGTTTGCCCTCGATTGAAAATGCCTCTAAGTACTTCTAGGATTCTTAATAATCTTGATCGCCTTGTCCTGCGTCTGGCATCTTCTTTAATAGCTATAGGTCGTAATTTCGAATATCCTCCTCAGATATTATTGCATTAAACATCAGGACTCTACCTTAGTTCCATCTTGTTTGGTGGTCTATTTCATCAAGGAACTCATTTTTGGCTTGGTTGGCTTACAAGTAGGCAACCACTACATGGCTCAGGGTGAGAGTTCATCGTCTTGCAGATATATATGTGCTTCTAAATCCACATTTGCCTCTTGCCGTGTTTTCAAGTCTGTCAACTTCCTTCGCCTCTGCTAGGTTTATGTTATTAATGATCATTTATGCCATTCGGTCCCCTTTGTCAACTTGGCAATCTCGATTTCCCATGTTTATTATGATAAGCTTTTCTTCTCAGGTTTATTTAGCCTCATTTACTCTTCCGCCAATGCTAATCCTATATTTGGCTGCCATTCCCCTGCGTGGTGCCAAGCTTGCGTATATACCTGTTGGTAATCCAATGGCAATTCAAGTTTCCACCAGCCGTTGTTCTTTGGCCTGGATTATGAAATCCTCTAGTGTATACAGGTCATGTCAAGCTGCTAGTCGGGACCCTTTTCTATGCATTCATGCTTTTGGGGATAGCAATTTTAACCTCATGGAACCTGTAGGATGTGGGCCAATTATTTTTTCCTCCCTTTCTGGTTGCTTTATATTCACTAGTGTGATTTAGAAAAGCGAAGGCATGAGTCTTAGCTGTTGCTATGCACAGCGCCATCCACGGGGTAGTATTCCGGCTGTCGGCTTAATACATCTAGCTTTCGGACGCTTTTTCCTGACTGAAAGACAATCTTGCAATTGTAGTTCGCCTGTTGTTAAGCCCACCCTATCATGCTGCGGATTCCATACCTTGGTTGTAAGCAAGTTTTGTCGATTTTAATAATCACTATAGACTGTTACTAGTTTTTCTGTTCCCACCAGGTACTCTTTCAACTCTTAGAAAGCTTCAAGGATCGCCAGAAGCTCCTTATCATGGAAATCAGAGTTTTCTTCGGCCAGATTGAGTTTTCGGAAGTGGAAAGCCACTGGATTTCGCTTTTTGTCCTTAACCTATGGGATGACACATCCTACTGCAAATTCGCTATGATCGGTTTGCATTCTGGTTTCTCTGTCTGGGTAATAATGACTGAGTATTAGGGCTAAGATGAATCTTCTTTCAAGATCCTCAAATGCTCTCTCATGTTCTGGTCCCTAGCTAAATTTCCTGGTGTCGCCCTTTAATGTTTTGGTAATTAGCTGGCAGATTTTGGAGACATCTTTAATGAAATATTTGTAACATTTGGCAAAGCCAAATAATATTTGCACCTCCAGCAGCGACCTTGTTGTCTTCCAATTCTATATTCTTTCAACCTTTCTCTCACTCATTGTGACTCCATCGATTGCCAGAATATAACCCAAAACTCCACTATTCTTATATGAAAAACATACCTCGTGGTTGATACCATCAGATCATATTCTTCCAAGTCATAGAGCACCTTTTAGACCAAGTGGATGTATTCCTTCTCAGTTTTGCAGTAAACCAAGATATCATCCAGGTATACCACAACCCCCATGATGTAAAAGGTTGGCAAGAATTTTGTTAATCGTGGCCTAAAATGTGGCTGTTACGTTCACCAACCCGAAGAGCAATGCTTTGTATTTAAAATGGTCATAGTGGGTCCGCAATGCTTTTTTCCACTCATCTCCTTCCTTTACTCTAAAGAGATTATACCTATCTTTTAACTCGAGTTTAGTCAATATTTGTGCACCAGCAATCGGGTCATGTAGCTTGCTCCAGAGGGGCAATGGATATTTGTTGGCTAAAGTTAGTTAATTTAACTGCCAGTAATCCACCCATAGCCTCAATGAACGGAAAGGTTTAGGGATAAATCAGATTGGTGCCTCTGTAGGAGATTTGGTTTTCATGATTTTACCCGCATCCTGCATTTTATGCAGGTATTGATTAACAAATCCAGCTGGTGAGCCGAAATAGGTTATATCAGGCCCCATTGCTATACTGCGCCAGGTATTTACTCAAAGGTACAGTCCAAAGTTCTTCTTCGCCCTAGTTTCTCTGCTGTCTCCGGTGCAAAAAGCCTTTTGAATTCATAGTATTGCAGAGTTATATTCTGGAATTCCATTACATCTAGTAACGAAGGGGATTATACTGCATGTCTTCAAATCTATCGCCCTTTTGGCTCTTATGCCACAGTCTCGTCACATTCAAATGTCAGGTCTACCCCTTCATCATTAACTTGACTCTGACATTTGTCATCTTTAACATCCATTCTGGTGCATGCTTAATGTGCCTTATGGGATGTTCTGTATGCCACCATGCAAAAGGGATAAAAAGGTCATATTTCATAGGAATGACAATTTCGCATGAAATGTGCGATCAGTGGGCATTGCTTCTGATTTCTAACAGGATGGGGTGTATGTCGTGTTTTCCCCCATTAGATGCTGTGGTTCCTTCAAAGGTATAAATATCCAAGCGATGTGTGTTTGTGTCGTATGGAGGTGATGTTGGCTAACCAGTTCTTGGTTAATGAGGCCAATATTAGATCCCGAGTCTAATAGCACAAAAATCTGGATCAGTTCTCCCTTGACTTCAATGGTTGCCCTGCCTTCTACGCATGAATAAATAGGCGGGGCTACTACTTCTGTTTTGTTTATATTGTTATGGCCACTTGAGGCATATGCGAGGCTCTTGTCAGAGATTTTCTTTGGTATGGTGGCCAGGGTGTTTGATACCATGCCCGCACAGTTTCGGCGTATTTAAGCCTCCTCAGATAAACTAAAATTCTTGACTTTAGTATACTGGGCAGGCCACTACTAGTAGTCTTTACCCTATGCCTAGGGTTCTGTTACACCTGTCACATGCCTTAGTAGCTGCCTTTGCCTACCTGGACCCGTACCCCTATCATTAGGTAATGGTCTGCTGTCTTGCCCTCCTGGGGTTCTGTGGACATTGCCTCAATTCCCACCTGTGTGTATTGGGCCTACTTGGTCCACAAAGCTGGAGGCCAACTTCAGGACGGAATTACCATGCTCCATTTAGGGTGTGAACCACGTAGCAGTAGGGTCTCATACTTTTCGAACTTGATTTATCTTGATGCTTGGAGTCCTGTTCCGTTTGTTCACTTATTCTGATGTCCAGACGAGCTGGTATCTATTCTCGTTCCAGGAAGGTTTTCTCATGATCCAGGCTAGACTTGTTTCCCCTTGTCATTCTTAAGAAGTCCCTGTTCGGAGCTGGTCTGTCTACTCTTCCTTGGATCTCGGGTAAGAGTTCAGGGCTTTATAAAGATGCCGCTTTCATTGACCTTCTACGGTACTGAGTTCTGATATACACCAAATGTTGCACTCCTGTCCCTTCTTTTTGAGTTTCAGGTTCACAGAGTTAATCTCTGTCTATAAAAGCCGCACTCCCTGTTAATCGCTACAGGCTAACCTGTTATTCTTAGTTCTGCATTACTCTTGTAGGTGTGGATTACATATTGTAATTCTTGCTTGGTTTTGAGTTTCCTATGGAGAGAGGTGGAATCCCTGCTAGTAGGACCTTGTATTGGCCTAGCCCACTTGTTGATGTGGGTTTCGGTAAGGGCTTGGTAACCGAGCACCCGTCCACTGTTACTGCCTATGCCTGAAAATGTTGTTTGTGTTTCCTCCCTGTCATGCAGTTCCCAAAATCTAGGTTGGTTGACTTAGTCCACCCAGGTTGAGGCTGCTGTTGGCCCCTTTGTTACCGTTGTTGCCATAGGTCCTTGATATAGGGGTTGGAAATTTCACTGTTTTTGTCATATAACCAATGCATGAGCTGGTTTCTCATATAATTTCCAAGTATAGTTGGCCAATGTGCAATGTGTTCCTTGATTGGCTTTCTTTTGCATATCAATTTTGTCCTAAGGGATCCCTTCATAAGCTTCCACCCAATTTGTATTCTCAACCTTGCCTTCAGTCAGAGCTTTTTTCCCTTGTTACAGTTCGGTTTTCAATTTGTAAGCGGCCTTTTCAGCTGCTGTTTAAGTCTATCGCTCTAATTTCCCATCGGTGCTCTTGCTGGACTTGGGTTCCTTCTCCCGTTTTCTCTTCAGTAAGTCATTTTTCTATCTTCGTTTTTTCGCAATAACCCTTATTGTTCCTAGAACGATTCTTCCCCTTTGGTAACCCAGGAGGTCTGCCTTGACCCATTTGCTATCCAAATCATGATATATATAATGAGTGGGTTCGCATAACTTCACTAGGGAGCTGGCCCTGAATTATTGTGCTTTAAGTGATTCCAGATACTTGTGCCTGGATATTATAGTTTTCCATAGTCTGGAGATACTTCTCTATGTCTCCTGTATACCTGACGTTTCCCATTTTAGCTATGGCCTTTTGCACATTTGGTAGTACAGATAATCTTTCTGTAACTGCAGCCCCGAAGGTTTCCTAAAAATTGTAACCATCATGTTTTTAGAATCTAAGGGATCCCAGCATTTTCTCCAGGTAAGTTATAATAAAAGGGGTCACTTTGGTTCCTTCTATCCTTCTAAGACATACTTGATGCACTCTTTATTGTCCTCCCCTTGCCAAGGGTTTCTCCACTAGTTGTCCTCACAATTTAATAACCATACTCGCACATCTAGAGTAGGCTTAATTTTGAACTTAAAAGGTAAGTAGGCTTGCAGGGCGTTGGTCCTGGCTAATGCTTGCACGAGGTGATCAACCCTTGCATCTTCTTCGGATTCGAACTTGCGACCTTGTACTCGTCTTCACGATGCCTCACCACCTTGTCCTAAGGTTCCACCTCTGTCTTCTAAGCCCAGACTATTGTCTGGTGGGTTGGTTTCATTTGCTACGGGAGGTGCCGGTTGTCCTTTCAAGCACCATTGTTTTCCTCTCCACTATTGACTCCTTGTCCCTTATCACAAGAGAGAATAAAGTAGAATCCTTCTCTGCGATCAGTGGTGTTTCGCCTTGCCAACACTAGATTTTCAACTATTTGGGGTTCCACTATTACCCACACACTGGGTGGGTTTCTGGCAACTTATAATTGCGTTACTGCCTCCCTCATTCACGCTATCATACGACTCATTTGGCCTGACGCTTCATTCTGCCTCTTTTCATTAGCTTCTCTCTGAATGCGATCTATTTCTACTCGTTGGTGGAGTGCTCTTAACTCTCCTCTGGTACATCATGTTCTTCCTGCGGTGCAACCTGTGTTTTCAGAAGTTCGTCTCTTTGCCGGCTTGGGATTCTTCCAATTGGTGATCTCAGTTGATAGTTTTTGGCTCCGTGGCCCCAGTGTTACCATGAAGTTGTGTACTTACCGCTTCTGGTGTATAGCCTGTTGTTCTTGACCTCTTAACTTGGCCTCCTGCTTCTTAGTAGGTGCAGTTTGTAGAGTGATCGTCTCTGCCCCCAGCATATCCAACCCGGTTTGGACCATTTTTAGTTCTTCTACCATGATCTGTTGACCTAGTGCGATTCAATGTCCATGGTACACATATTGGACCGCCTGAACCTACCCTTGGATAGATAGTTCTTGGTATGCTAGATGTGCAATGTGAACTGACTATTGTAGTGTTCACTCTAAAATGTTCATGGCTTGTCCCATATGTTCTGCCAATTTCTGCAAAGCAGAGTTCCTTGCATCAGCAGGTCTTAAGGTTCTGGTGCGGGTGGCTGAGACTGACCTTCTCACTCAACTGGGCTTTTAGAGATGGTAGAGGGCCAAAGGCGATCTGGGCCGTCCAAGTTCATGGTCACTTCCAAACAGCAAAACTGCCACTATTTTGTACCTTCCTTTGTCCATGTCGACAGTAAGTTGTTGTGAGTTCATTGTTGAAGAGGAGAGTGGGTGTCTTCTGAATCCCTACTCAGAGGGTGTAAAGAATATGTTTGTAGAATAGGAACTAGAGGTTCGGCTTTCCTCACTATCGTTTTCATCCCGGGGGTACCACCAGAAGTATGATCCATGACATTCATTATAGATATATGGAAAATCTGCAGGTTACAGGATCAGTTTATAGTCGGTGAACCAGGAGGATTCGTAGTGGTACGGGAGGAACTCGATCTCTGCAAGGTAGGTGTTTAGGAAGGTTTAGATAGAGGAGATAAAGTCTGGTAGACGAGATTCAAGAATAGACTTGGTAAGGTGGGTGGAATCACATAAGACCTTATGTGATTCCCCTAGTATGACTTTGAGGTATCTGGTGGTCCTGTATTGAGCCTTGGTCACAAGGAGGAATATCAATATACTGTTAAGGGTAGTGGATCAAAGGACTAGCGAATCTGACTAGGTTTATAATCATTCTTTAAAAACTGAGAGTGTCTAGGAAGGCGCTTAAGGGACATAGGAAATATTTTTTTAGTAAAACTTATAATATTGCAAAGATCTCGTCTCACTTGCTTGATGATTGGTAAAGCACGGGCAAGACTTTGATATATATATCACACGTCTGCGTGTTCATGTACTACTTCTAACTTCTATATTTTGATATACTTCCAACCGTTTCAGTCCTTCAATCCTAAGTGTGAGCACCATTGGACCCCGACAATATTGTTACCCTCAGAGCTTATTGACATGTCAGAGGGCCTTTATTTCCTGATGGTGGGAAACATTTATTAGTCGGAGATGTCGGTCTGTCTTCTGCGGCTTAAACCTAGGTAGTCCAGTGTGGAATTTACCAATAATATCTCAAAACTCCAAGTAGCCAACTTGGATAGTATCCAAGGTGGATACTAGCGGCTTTCCCGCTGTCTTAGAGATTGCTTTCCGGATGACTTAAGACTTACAATTGGTCCAATACTGTTAAGGGTACTCGATTCTGAACGCAAGCGAAGCGGACTAGGCTTAAATCTTTCTTCGTAAACAGAAATTGTCAGGGAAGGCTCGTAGGTAAAGATTTTTATTAAAACTTATGATATTCATAAGATTTCTTCTCGATTGCTTGATGATGGCTGAAGATCGAGAGGTACTTCAATATTTATATCCTGGGTCTAAGTGCTTGCTCAATACTTCTAAAGCCTAATTTATAATATACTGCCAACCATTTCCATCATACAACTGTAAGTGGTTAAACTGTTTGACCTCGAGAAAATAGTTACCCCAAGACCTTATCGTCACCTAATAGCTCATTGTTCTTTCTGATGGTATGAACTATTTGTCTGTCAGGGATACCGTTCCTTATCGACCGGCTTAAACTCAGGTGGTCCATCTTTGAATTCACAAATAGTTCCTTTGAAATCTAAGTGGCCAACTTGCCTGGTAACCAATCTGGATACTGCTGGCTTTCCTGCAGTCTTGCAGATGGCTTTCAGGATGACTCAAGACTTACAATGGGTCCAATACCACATCGTAATACTATGCCTCTGCTTATCAACATGTTGCGATAGGTCTGTAGACCAAGATATGCATGTTTTCATAGTCTGAGTGGGTTCCCATATTTTGTCTAGAGCCCAGTTATCTTATTGTCATTTTTAGGCAAGCGTCCCGTCATCTGCGGTCCATTCTGGCAATCGCAGTCCAGAATAGGCAGTAACTCTGTGGACACTGATCCTATCCACTTGATTCCAGTTGCATTGGCCGTCCGAGTATCGCTCTCATATACCCAGAGCACAGCATCCTGTCAGACGGACGGCAACGAAGTATATGGTATTACAAGAGGGACCCCAATCTACAGTTTTTAGCAAGGGGACACTTTTGGCCATTGACGCCGCAGGTTACGTACGGGCCCTACATGGGGGCCGGAGGGGTATGAGTAGTATCTTAGCCCAATTGCCTGATAAATTCATCACTGGATTCTAGTACCTTATACCCATGTGCCTAACTAATACCGTCTCGTATTGCTATGCTTTTCCTTATCAACTAGTTTCGATAGGTCCTTAGACCAAGATAGTCAAGTTTTTAGTGCCTGAGTGGGTTCTCATGTTTCTCCAATAGCTGATTCATCATATTCTCATTTTTGCGCGGAATGTGCTATCATCTGCAGTCCATACCTGCGAAGGTTGTACTGAATGGGTCGTACCTCTGTGGACATCGATCCTGTTTACTTGATTCCAGCTGCATCAGGTTGTCCTAATCTCCTACTTCATCTGCCCTGTAGTCAGCATCTGCTCTGATGCATGGTGACGACGTATATGGTGTTATAGGTGTGGTGGCAATTTTAGGTTATTTGGTGATGGGAGACTCTACACTTTTGGCCCCGCAGTTGGCATGTGGGCCGCACAATAGGTCCGGAGGGGTACGCGTACTATTACCGCCCAATTTTCGGATAAATTAAGTGCTGGATTCCAGTACCTTGCATGCATGTGCCTAACAATATTCTAAGGAACAGTCCTTATTACACATGCTAAATGTCCCCTCACTGCGCTTTTGGCGAGAATCGATATTGCCTTGGGACATATAGACAAACTACTTGATACATATACTATACCAAACAGCTTCAAATAAATTTCACTTCGATCAGCCAATTTGAATCCCTGGGACTCATCACCTCTGTAAATACCACTCCCTATAGTACACTTACTGAAGCTGAAATCATGGCAATTAAGTTGCCCCTCAACCCTCAGGCAATCAACTAGACTAATTTGTGGAATCTAATAGACAGAGAGTTATGCACTGGCGTACCAGTATTCAGGCCTAAGGCTAAACCCAGATAAATACGAGGAATATAGGATACTTTTACTCAGGATCTCGCTATTTGCACCCGTTATCTCTGTAAATCTCACTCACAGTAGCACATTTACTATAACTGGGAAGGAGCGGATCTAGTTGGCCCTCCACTCTCTGAGAATGAACAGGACCAATTTCTTGAATCTAATAGATATAGAGCTATTCAGTTACTGGCCAGAATTTGGGACAAATGCCAAACTCACATAAATCTAGAGAATATCAGAATGCTTTTACTCAGGATCTCGTGATACTCAAAGATCCTTGCCTCTCTACTCTTCACCAAAAATTCTCTCCCCTCATCGTCTCAAGTACATAGCAGAACACAGGTAGGCTATCTCCTTGCCCTCTCCAATTATCATCGCTACCTATCATTTCATATAGTTATTTACAAAGGATAAATATGTGAAATATAGGAAATCAACCAAGGATAGGATTTCCCTACCAGAGAAGCACCTGTCAATTAGGATGAATGTTTCTTTCATCAGGCCTCCTTATAGTGTCAGCTCAGAGCCTTTCAACTCACCAACTACAACAAAGGAAAGTAGTGCTCCAGCATTTGAAAATATGGGATGAATGACATGCTTTTTGAGTGGGTTACCTAGGCCATAGATCACCCAGATAGGCTGGTATTTGATGAACCTCGCAGTGGAAAGTGCAAAGATGACATTACAGATGATCCTAATATCCTCTATGAAGGAAATTCAGAAGAAGCTAACATCTGAAGGAAATTTTATGCATTACCCATTAACAGAGGGTAGATATTGGTTAGCAGAAAGGTTGTGAATATGCTACAAGATACTGCTACTGGTTCTCCATGTATAACGATTTCAAAGAATATAATCGCCAATGCGACTTTTGCCAACTTAATAAGGAACCTACTATTGTTTATAACAGATCAGGGTTCCATCTCACTGTCCCCAGATAGTGATTCTTGGCTCTTGCAATTGACTATGCAAGACCTTTTCCTCGTTATTCCAAATTCAATTCATCATGGTTGTCTTCGATCCATTTAGTCACTTTTGCTACATTATGCCAGTTTCCCAAATTATCACAGTTATTGAAAGTGCATACACTCTCCATATACAAGTCTTCTCTATATCTGGTTATCCTACCTCTGTGGTATCTGACACAGAATCTTACGTTACCTCAGGCTTATGGATACAGCTTCCGGGGAATCTTAATATTGACTTAGCCATGACCACAGTCTACTATGACAAGACCAATGCACTCACTGAGAAGATAATCCAAAGAGTTTCTAATATGTTAGGAACTATATTTTACCTCAGGGACCAGTGTGAGTTTGCCACCTAACTCACTTCCAAACTGCAAGCAATGGAGCTCTTATGGATAACCCCCGACTCACCCTCAGTGGATATCTCCTTTGGCACAATTCCAAACCTTTTCTTCACTACCAGAGTTCTGCCTATTGGTTTACCTACGGTAAACGATATTGCTTCCCAAATCATGCACAATCAACAACTTGCTATAGCTGCACTGTAGATGGCTTGACAATGCCGAATAACATTCTGGGAAAATATAAGAATGTAGGTACCACGAATCATTAATTATGAAACCAAGTATATGCTCCAGTCAGTACCCAATGTCTATAAGGTTAGAAGATATCACAACCCTGTCAGACCATGGTTCAGATGTTGCTCGCTCAGCCTAGGATCTGACGGAGACAACAAAGCTAAACTCCCCATCCCTACTATGATATCTATAATCAACCATTGGATTTATTGTATTATCTTCACATTTACCTAAGACCAAAAACCTCATCCTTACCAAGAACACCTGAACTCATTTGCAAGGACCAATTCCCATCAATGCTAATGGACAAGACCACAGACAAATCGAAAAGATACTCTATGATCAAATTTAATGCAGGAAGAGAATATTTTTGATCGATGTAAAAGCCTATAACCAAAGCTAGGCAATAATGGAATCCTTTAACAATCTTGTAGGAGCCAGCACCCGTATCCGATCCTACTGCCTTGATTCCTACAATGAAACCTTATAATCAGACTCTCTTAGTTGCAGGGTGAGACACTCTCTGCTGGAGCCCTATAAAGCAAACTAAAATCCCATTCACTAGGGCTTGACAGTGACGTATTTGGTGACCTCTCTAAGAATCAGACAACATGTAATCTGATACTACTATAACACTTTATACCTTAGATGAATCTAAGCTGTTAACCTAATACCTTCTTGATATTATCTTCGCTACTAGAAAGTTAAGTCAGGTATAACCTCGTGATATCAGTATTGGATTTAAATTTACTGCTAAAGTTAGGTGTTTGAAATAGAGGAAAATAGTCCCTAGTCTGACCTACTCGTGCCAAGGTTGTGGCTGGTTGCTACAACCCCCGGATGTTTGCAAGGTCATAACTGGGGGCACTCTAAAGAGTGCCTGTCAGTCCAACATCACTTTACAGTTCAACATCACTTTGTGGCTCAACATCACTTTAAGCCTCACTATTGATTTGTGGCTCAACATCATTTCAAAGTCCAATATCACTTTGTGGCTCAATATTACTTTAAGCCTGACTCTTCATTTGTGGTTTAATCTCAAGTTTAGCGTTAGTATTTATTTCTGAGTCTAGATTATATTATTTTTTGCCCTTAGAAGAGATTGTTCGACCTAGTTTTAATAAGGGTGCAGGTTTTATATATTTCAAACATCGGATAAGCCATAATATAATATTGAGCCCAGGGTGAAGTTGGACTCTAAAATGATGTTGAGCCACAAATCAATAGTGAGGCTTAAAGCTATGTTGAGCCACAAAGTGATATTGGACTGTTGGACTGGCGGGCACTCTTTAGAGTGCCCTAGGGAGTTGCAACCAGCCACAAGCTTGGCATGAGTAATACCAAGTATCTCGAGAATCCTAAAGGGACTCTTCAAATACTTGAAAGAATGAGTGGGAAAGTGTCCCTGGATGTGTCTTTAATACCTAAGGTAAAAGGTACACAACTATTAGAGTGACCATTCTACTGCTAGAGTTAAAGATAATAGTTCAGGGAGGCTAGAGAGTCCCAATCATTAAGTGATTGCAGGCTTTTCAAATACAAAAGAGTCAAGCTAGGAAAACTTAATAAAAGTGCAAACATTATGTCCAAAAAATATGCTGACTGAGGCAGCTTAACAAGGTTACTCTATTCAGAAAACAGAGGTTAAGGGCGGGAGGATAGAGCTAACAATATAAAAAACAGATTCCAAACAAGGACAAGCAAGTTAACTCTAATACGATACATATTCGGCCTGTAAAGTTGAAGGATAGCCATACCTAATTAGGTAGAAGCAAGGAGGAATTACTGATTAGTGAAACAATTTTAGGTTAAAAATTTAGGAAGTTATAACCATGTATGTATAGACTACCAAATAGTAGGACTTCGCACGTATAAACTCAAATAAGCAATAACAAGCATCCCGGTCGTAGACCATGTGCAAACATAGTAAGATTTCTTTACATTCTTCTAACAAGATATATAACAAAAGAAACAATATGCAATATCCTACAGGGCTTAATGACCGCCCTGCCTTGGGAGCATTCCAATCATTCTCCAAACATATAACTCAATCAGTAACTATATATCCATTACTGCTCTCTGGACCTTACACTTTTGTTGGCCCTATAGTAGCGTAGACAATACTATTAAGCAGTTAGCTTTCCATCTCATATTTATCCTAGGTGGAAACCCTTGGGCTAGTATGAGATTCTGAGTAGTATGAGTCTTGGAAAAGTGTCTAAAATCATTCCGCGTCAAGCTCAGGTTAGAGGCGGATATAGTGAGGTATGTGAAGTATGCAGGGAGACAACGTCAGACAATGGGACGTAGGGAGTTTGAAAGATATTGATTTATTATTGCTATGGAACAAGTATGATCTGATGCGGTTGCTGGTACCTTCCAGGTTCTAGAGTGGTTGTCATATATCTTCAATTTTATCATACTGTTTTCTATTTATCAAAAACAGTGTTTTTCTGCAATAGATTCGATCATTGACTATTTTTCAATTTCCCCTTGTTCTTGACTACTTGCATTGGTGGTTGCAGGCTCAGAGAATCTTTGTTCTGGTGATCCCTGGGATGGTGAAGGGGTTGAATCTTAGGTAAATGCGAAGATGGCTGCAATAGAGCACAGGTGGATTCCTCCTATCACCAGAAGGAGCATGACTTTATAATTATTGTCACAGTCAGGTCCTTCGCTGACTGGGAAAGGTCCTTACCAAGGTCCTCCTTGGGTATGCTCTGTTCTAACCTTTTCGACATAGGATGCTGCCTTGAGCATAACTTCACTTTGCTTAAGGATTATTGCGGGTCCATCATGTCTTCTCATTTCCCTGGCACCAGTTTAGAGTACTTTGACCTTTTTCCGTTCACTTAGGCGAGTTCCTGGTGCTGCATCTCAGAAGCATTCTTGTCTGCTGCTTGTACTGTCGTGGGGAAACTCAGGCACTACAGAGTAGGTTTGGAAGTTTGCCAAAGGTGATTTTATTGGATGAGAACTTTCTTCTATAGGTGGGTGGACCATTTATGGAAGTTGAGAGATGACGGAAGTGGGAAACCTAGTTAGTTCCTTCGGTTTTAAAATTGTTTCAAAGGTAATTGCGAATAGTTCCAAATCTGCGCTTGGTCTGACCATTGGTCTCGTGATATTCTACTTTGGCCATGTTGAGATCAATTTTGAGATTTAACATTAGCTGTATCCAAAAGCAGGAAGTAAACTAGTAGTATGTGCCAGATGCTTGAGAGAAACGGAAATGATGAATAGGGAAAACTAGTTCAATCAGAGTGTGTGCTGTTTTGACTGCTGGTATGTTAAAGAAGACTGGTATGAGGTAGGTAAAGCTGCTGAATAGATTAAAGACAATCAATATGAGTTCCATCTGAGAATAATACAGGAAGTGGCATGGAAAGTCAATTAAAAGCTACAAGAGTGGCTGTCTAAGGACAGACAGGCGGGTCACCAAGCCATCAATGATAGTTGTTTGTTGTTTGTTGAGCTGGCATAGGTGGTATCAACGAACATAATGTATGAAATCGTGCCTCCTAGCACGCATGGCGAAGTGTCTTGAACCATATTCAAAATATTTTTGCCTACCCACAGTAACCTACTCCCAAGTATCTCGAGAATCCCAAAGGTACTCTCAAGATACTATTAGGATAGGGGGAGAAGCGTCGATGGATTGGTCTTCAATAGACAAGGTAAAAGGTATAGAACTGATAGAGTGACCGTTCAACTTGTAGTATTAAAGATGATAGTCCTGTGAGGCTTTTGAGTCCGAATCCTTAAGGGATTGCAGGCCCTTTGAATACAAAAAATTATAGCTAGTAAAACTAAACAAAAGCGCAAACATCCTGTCCAACAAACATGCTAACAGAGGCAGCATACCAAGGTAACCATATTCCAAAAACAGAGGTTTAAAAGCGACAGGATGGGGCTAACAAAACAAGTAATGGAATCCAAACAGGAAGGAACAAAAGATCGCTATTACAATACAAATCCAGTAGGTGTAGCAGGAGGATAGCGATACGCAAATGGGTAGAGGCAAGGAGGGGTAGTGATAAGCGAAACAAAGGAAAAATATCCAGTTAGGAAGTCATAACCAAGAAGGAAGGGACAACCAAATAGTAGCGCTTATCAGGTATAAACCCAAATAAGTAATAACCAACATCAAGTCAGTAGTAATAGTAGAAAGATAATAGGATTCCGTTACACCACATATGTTATTAGATTATGCGTAATGCAGACAATTTTACTTCATATATTAACAATTTCATACTTTGGTACATAGGGATATAGAGACAGTCTCTACAGTCATCTATCCCCTTTCTCAGACCAAAATCGCATCATATGAGAGCCTTCTAGCTCCTCCATAGCCTTAGTAACTACCTTAATAGAACAGTCATTCTGAGGATTATTTCGAATCTAGTACCACTTTTCGTTCAGGTAGTATTTAAGCAGACAAGGGCGAAGGGGAAGCTAGGAGATAGGCTACTTAAACAAACATTCTTGAGAGTCGACAGGTGCTTGTTGGGTAGGGAGACCTATTATCGGTGAATAACCTGTATTTATCCTTCTTTTCCCTTACGAAAACTGTATGTTAGACGGGGTAGCTATTAGGATTGTGTACGGGAGAAGGAAGCACTTTTCTGTCTACTGCTCTGCACTTGGGATGATTAGAGAGAGACAAAGTTGGAGGAAGAGTAGAGAGGGAAAGGTCCGGGAATATTGTGTGATCATAAGCCAAAGTATCCAGTTTTCTTGCCATTTATAAGGGTTGGGGATTCATTTCAGACACCGGGAGTATAGTGCGTGACTGTCTATCTATTGAATTCAAGAAATTAGTATAGTTTATTGACTAAGGGTCAAGGAGAGACTGGGGTAGGGTGCAGATTAGGTTTATTAGTATAACGGTTGCACTCGGTAGGAAAATGGATCCTAAGGTTGCGACTGCAGCAAACACTCGAAGCAAAGTTCACAGACAGTAAAAATATAAATAATTCAATCAAAGGATAAAACTTAATAGCGTTAAGCTAGAGCTTCACTCAATTAAAGTTCCTCTCGAGAGGAGCGTTGGTTATCTGAGTAGAGGGCCTATCAGATTTATTTAAGTAGAATTATAAAGCAATCGACACCACATCCTACTCTGACCTTTGAGGACCCTTTTCCAATCTGGGCTATTAGCAGATTCCACCAAATTTTTACCTGTACTGGCGGCTCGCATACATAAGGAGAGTCCACCAATCAGGCCAGTTGTTCGGCAATAGATCTCTGTTATATGTCCAGGAGAGAAAAACCTATTTGATTGTTGCGATTCTAGTGGCGTGGCCTACTAGTAAGTAGACATGGGACTCATTATCTATGTCCAGAATCAGTAGCCATATTAGAATTTTGTCTAAGCACACTATATAGTCATTTGGTCTACCTGGTTAACCAGCAGCTTTCAGAATGACTTCATTGCTCCCAGGGGGAGTGGTACTGCTGTGTTGGCTTAAATGGGCGCTACCCATAATCAATGGGTCATTAACCACCTCAGGCGTGACAAGACTTAACATTCTTAGAGTCCTGTTGTAGCGTCTCCCAGTACTGCTATAGTTCCAGGCCTCAAAGTTGCCTTTTTGAGTAGAGTTTATCTGGATAAACTTCGCTAAATCCGCGAAGCTCTGCCTTGCAATCTTACCGACTCCTCAACCTCCCATAGGGATATTAGGTGCCACGTGTACTGCCAGAGTACAGCCTGATGTCACTACAAGCAACTTTCCCGGGTCGACCATTGCCCACCCCAAAATATAGATTTTGAACAGCATCAGGTCAGATGTACGGCCGTAAAGTCTAGAGCATTGCGTGCCCCTACTTCAATCTCCCAGATTTATTGGGCTTTTTGTTCCTGTCACCCTTTCGTACCTGTTGCAAGAGATGAACATGGGAGCAGCAAGGGCGTGGTAGACATACCAAATCGTTGCCTAGGCCCCTTGAGTGACTGTAGTAAAGTTTTGCATTCCGTGTAATATTGTGATTTAGTAACCTGAGGTCCACGATTTCATATGTGACTCCAAACCTAGGGCAAGGCGGCTCTATCAAGGAGCAATACTCTGCCGAAAATCTTATCACACCCATTATGCGTAGGACACCGGACTGTGTAACTACTTCTTATCATATTTTATAGGACTATTGTAGTTGCCCTGCCTAGATGGTTACCAAGTCTAAATGGGAGGGTGGGTTACCCTGTCTAAATGAGTTACCCTGTCTAACAATGCCTCCATGTTACCTAGCTTAGCTGAGTTAAGGTACAAGACTGAAGCTCTGAGTTACCTGACCTAGGTGGGTTGCCCTGCCTATATTTGTAGCGTGTTTACCCTACCTAATTATGGATCTGAGTTACCCTGCCCAGTATAGTTACCATGCCCAACTAAGTACATAGATACCTTTCTTAAACTAAGTACTTCAGGTTGCCAAGTCTCTATTCAGGCCTATGGTACCGGGTCATGGCCTTTGCCTTGGAGCCCCTCTGGTGGGCTGAGCCTTGGCACATTTTACCAACTGATATGTATAGTGTTACACTACTACCCTCTTCTATAAGGCTGTCCCCAGACTTAATTCATTTCTATTGCGCGTTCTTCTTCATGCATCTTGCTCACTCTGGTAATTGTTTATATTCGGTTATATGTTGGCGTAGTGGGAAAATGATCATGAATGCGCAACTAGGCTACAAATTCCACTTCTTCCAATATTCCAAACGGGTCTCATGGGTTTTAATCTACACCATACCCTTCATACGATATCAAGTTTTGTACAAATTGGTAAGGCAACTTAGCTTGTGCACTACCATACCACCAGCTGACAACTATGGCTTCTACTACATAGCTCTGCTCCCCGTGTACATTATATGCCACTGGTATCTCCTTTGCAGGTCAACCAATTAGGTCTTCGCTATAAGGTTCCATAAGACAGTGATTGATAACTCAGCGTATTTATCATTTAGCATGCAGTTACAGCCGAAAAATGCTAGTTTTCCTATTTTTCACTTGTCTACGAAAGGACCGTACCTTTTGAAGGTAAGTTTTTCCAAAGATCACTTGGTGCGAATGTTGCGTTTGTCCAACATAATATCGTCTGCCTCCACTGATCTACCAAGGACCACATCCTCTAAGGTGAGATACTGTGGAGATGGCAGATATTTCTGGTCATGCATGTTCATCTGCTACTCCTGTGCCTTTTGCAAAGTTTCTCAATTGTCCACGCATATGCCTTCCCAATCCTTGACCATGAGCTTGCTGTTCGGGTGTATGGTTTGATGCTCAGAAATGGCAACAGACCAAGTCCTCGTAGTGATAAACCCGGAATACAACTCGGTGGCAGAGACCTTTGACGACTAGGAAACATAAGTATTGTATGCATGTTCCGCTAGTAGTAGCAATGCAGCCCAATCCTCTTACTGATTCGAAGAACAACTTTTTAAGTACTGATTGAGCGTCTGAGTAACCCTTTCAGTTTGCCAATCGGTGGCCGAATGGAAAGTGGTAGAGACCTTGAGTTGGACTTGTAATAAATCCATGATACTTGTCCAAAGCTTGGATGTGAAATGGGTATCTAAGTCAAAGATGATTGATTCTGGGAACACATGCAATCACGATACCTCCTTGAGGAACATGCGACCCAATGAAGTTATAGGCACCGCTGTAGCCAAAGGGATACAGAGACCCATCCTAGAGAACCCATCAACGATAACCTATATCTTTGTATATGCCTTTGAAACTGGCAAGGCAACTATGAAGTCCATCAAAGTTGTATTCCATGACCTCATCGAAACATCATTAGCCTGGAGTAGGCCAAACTTCTTTTGCCTAATGGTTTTGATATATTGGCAAACATCACAAGTCATAAAATACACGCTAATATTCTCCTATATCTTCTGCCAGTAGAAGTTTGTGTTGCCCCGTGCCATGGTCTTGAATGTTCCCAGTGTCTGACGATACATGAATCATGTTATCCTTCCATGATTGTCCACTTTAATCCTTTATCATTAAGAACATACTATTAGTTCTTATAGCTAAGGAGGTACCTTTCTACCTCAAAGTGGACATCCACATTTTTCTGTATTTCCACTGGTGCCTTTAATACCGTTAGGGAAGCTTGTCCTGATTCTGCAACTGTGTGCAGAGCTGCGAGGAATCCAGCTTGCAAGAGAAGCCCTTTTCAAGGTAGGAACATCAGGAGCTGTACTAGATTACTCTCTGGACGTATATGACACGGCTGGGGACAAAAAAAGATTGGTGGTAACGGATAACTGCCCCCTTCTGGGCAGTAGTTCCTATGCTGCAACAACGCCGGTGCCATTTCATTCAGCCGCCCTTCTCTGTATACAACCCTAAAGTTGAACCGATCCATGTATTTGGCCTATCAGTGATGCGTGTAGTTCAAGAGTTTCGTACTGTTATAGTATTCTAAATTCTTGTTATCTGTATAGACGACTATTTAGTCTTCAACCGCATACAAGTGATGCTCCCATTTCTTGAAAGTGGCTACTATCGCCATTATCTCCCTACCATGAGCCACATAGTTCACCTCAGCTGGTAAGTGCTTCATACTATGATCGACTCCAGGATACCATTTTGGTCATCACAGAGTTGAATGATCACTGCGCCGAGTGCAAAGTCAGTGGAGTCTGTCTCCTAACTAGTTTGACCAGAGGCATCAAAATGTGTCAGAATGGGCCATTAGTGTACAGCTCCTATAGTTTTTCAAATGACTGCTCACAGGCAGCCGACCAGTCCCATTTGATATCCTTCTTGGTCAGATGATTTAATGTTTGCACTACTTTGATGAAACAATTGATAAATATGCAGCAAAAGTTTGCAAAGCCCATAAAGCATTGAAGGTCAGTTACCTTTATAGAAGACTACCAAACTCTGATCACCTCCACTTTAGGTATCATGATCGATATCCCATCCACGCATATCTTTTAGCCTAACAACTGATCTTCCCTTTGATTGCATGTGGACCTCTTAATGCTAAGGCAAAGAACTGCTTTTGGCAGTCATTCCACCACTTAACGTACTTGGGTGTTGTGTTACTCTATCGTCTCGGAGTATATTAGGATGTCTTCTAAATAACCGATAACTCCCACATCGAGCATATCTCTAAATATGTTATTGATCATTCTCTGGAAGGTCGATTGTGGTGTATATAGCCCAAACAGCAACTCTGTGTATTCATATAGGCCATAACCAGTATTAAAGGCAGTTTGCCATTCTTCACCCAGTGCCATCCAGATAAGGTAAATGTGATTCAATGGGTCCTGCTTGTTTAAAATGGTGGCATATCCGAGCCTATCCCTATGCTCATTCATCAAGTTCAACAGATGGTTATTCTTAATAGTAATCTTGTTGTGCCTACAGTAATCAATGCATCAGCCAAGTGTATTATCATGCTTTGGTTCGACGAGGATAGGGGCGCCCACGCAGGGCCAAGACTGGTTTATCTTCCATTATTCCTCCATTTCACTGATATAGTGATATAATTAGCCTAAGTATCGCTTTGAGAGTTGGTATATGGGACCTGAGGGTAGCTTAGTCCTTGGCTCAAGTTCTATCTGCTGGTCAAACCCAGTAGGCTTTCGGAGAGCTGATATCTTTTATTGACCGAAAATATCCTTATCGTCCTTATACTCAGGAAGAAGACTGATACTAATGTCTTGCCCGTCCTCACCTGTATACCTATCTATCCCTAGAAGATATACCTGACTGCTATCTTCTGCTAGGAGCTCTTCTCATATAATAAACTCCATACATTGCTTGTAACAAGGCAGTTTGCCTTGCAGTATACTGAGGACTACTTCAGAGTACTCTTATCACAGTTAATATCAGGATTGTGGTCTTATAGCCACGACATTGGGAGATTGCCATCAACCTTGGTATCAGGCATATCTGCAAGCTCGACCCTCATCTCATACACTGGGTCCCCTATCTTCATTCCTACTGTTTTGGTATATCAATTTCACAGCCCCAGGGATTTGGTTTTGACTTGCATCCGAAATTGGTGTCGGAAACCTCTGACATATACATAGTCCTTGGGCCTTCTTGACCCATGAACTACTCAATACTGCACCTGCGGCATCATAATCAAACTGAACTAGTTCATCTTGACTACTCCATTGCTTCTGAAAATTCCAGTCCAAATGGACTTTTATCTAAATTGACCACATATGGGGTGGTGGGCCAGAGAGCCTCTGCCGTGTAGTGGGTTTTTCTTCGCAAATAGCATTTACTCGTTTTAATATCATAATGTATCTTAGGAAATAATAGATGTAGTTTTGTGTGTTTCCTATTACTCCAGCAAGATTTCAGGTATTCAGCCCTCTTCAGGTAAACTTGCAAATAACTTTCAATTTCTAATTAAGTCCTATCTGATTGACGTACAAAAGCAAGAAAATCAAATTAAACCAGACCATCACGATCGGTCTTTTCTAAGTAAAGTAATAACCTAAGAAAATAAGAAATAAACCCTCACAATCCCAATGCAAAAGAAAACCCCTATCCAATCCTGCCATGTAGTATTGAATCAGCTACATTTTTCTTGCATAGAGGAGGGGAGTCACCTACTCCAATGTCGCTTCCTTCTAACCTTTTCCTCTTGGCCGTATTGCGAAGTGCGGTAGAAAGCTTTCTGGTTTCTGAGATCTTGTCAAGGAGGCTTACCTTATTTACAGCCATAAGTATCAAATTCTAATATCGGAGGTAATCCGCCGAGCTCCGTAACCATTTTCTCAACAGGGGGAGCTTCAATGCGTTACTGTTTGGGCATAGTTGAAGTACAATGCCCACCTTGCGAAAGTGGTGACTTTTGAGCTGGTTTGGTGGACTGCACAACTGGTATGGTCTCTGTACACTGTCTCCAATAATGACACTAAATCACACAATAACAGTATTGTATCACCCGCCGCCACTTCTCAGTCAGAGTGAACAGAATTATTAGGAGCTTTTCCTTGTATTCTTATGATTTCTTAACGCAGCAGGGGTTCCTAGTACCCTGTTGGGGTCGTTGATTGCGAAAAAAGATTAAGGTAGTTAATATATGCTTCCGGGTGTAGAGTTTTCAGCCTCCAGGCATGTCCCAAATCTGCAGTCATACCAATATTAGCCTTTTCCTTCACGCTAATCCCGTTATAATATAAATCACTTGCTAGCCCAATGAGTTCACCCACAAATTATTCTATCTTTCCTCCTTTCATGACCAAACTATTCCATTAGCTAGGAGCGCAATCCCGATCAGAGTGACCGCCAAACCTACACTCCAGACACTTGGGCAAACCTGACCTGGAAGACAATTCATTTCTTGGGTTGAAAGTAACTCCAGTCATTGGACTAGTATCCTGGCTGATTTGTACATGGATGATGTTGTACCAGTTCTTTGTGGCCCCTTCAAGAAGCTCGATGATCTGGCAAACTTTATCCATATCCTACAACTTGCACTGTCGATAGTAGCCCCACCTAATTTTCCCAACTTGGATGAATCGTAGTTTGTCAGGCAGGTCCCCATTGAATACTATAAACAAAAGGTATAGGGGTTTTTTTTGCCAATTGTTCGATTTCTCATTGGACCTCTAGAGGTAGTCTGTCAAGGCTTGACATCACTCATCTTACTGTTGCTTCATAGCCTCATTGCAGAGGGACTTTCGTCAAGCCAGAAATCGGCTTCTACCAATGCGGAAGTAGACTAAAGGTTGCTACTGCTTGAAGAGTCTGAATTACATGGGTCCCCTACTTCGCCGACTTTCCCACCAGCTGGTGGTTCCTTACCGTCTCCCTGCCGCTATTTCCACTGCGGAATCTCTTTGGTCGACAAATTCTGGGGAAGTGATCTTCCTGATTTGGTTTAAAGACCTCTGAGGGGGAGAACCGTTGAACTGGAGGAGATAGTGCAGGAGGTTCTCTTGCTGTTAAAACCTTATCCACGCTGAGCTGAACTATATGTTAGAAGCTAGGACAACCTACGATAAGGGTATTATCTACTGCACCACAGAACCGACAACGGGTTTTATTCTAGTTAGGACCTGAGTGTGAATCTAGAAGCATTGCAACAGGGACCTTGGTATACTGAGCCTAATGTTGGAAAACATGCCTAGAAGGTCATCCCTCGATCCTACAAGTTGAGAAACAAAAGGCAGTAGCCGATACCGCCCCTGCCCCTGGAAACCCTGTCTTCCTAGTGCTATCAGTTGACCTTGTAGGAGCCAGTGGTGCTGTCTAGTGGAAGGGTAGTAGCATACTTTGTGGGGTGGCTACAACAGGAGTTACCCATAGTACTGCATAGCCTCCTTCAGCTTCTCAAATAATTGCTGCAGTTGTTGGCACTGCCAGAGGAGTAGTAGGAACTGCGGATATTTTAGGTTTTACAGCTCTATTCTCGTTTGTTAGTTCCGCAAGTCATAATAATCGCTGTACACTATTAGAATATCTCAGAGATTGGGTTGCTAGACGTGCTTCGACTGCAAGTGCAAATGGGAAATTCAGTGATGAACCAGGAGAGCCTCCAAAACTCAAAAGCTTCCGTTGCCGCTGCAGGAACATGTTAGTGCTAGTCTACATCCGCTATTACTTCAGTAAAATGTGTTGCAAAGCTATTATATCCGTTCCAGATCTGCAGAAGGGGCAGAGCTTGATCCATGATCATATCAATTTCGGAGTCGATACTTACTCATTCCTTTACTGCCCACTTGACAGCCTTTAAGTGTCTATTCAGCGCTTGTACTGTCAAGAATTTCTGGCAGTAGGCGGTCTCTACCTTCGGGACCCACTCTGTAGCTAGGTTAACTATGATCACTTGAAAAGGACTTGCGTTGCTACAACAAAGCAGTCGAGTTTGGACTATGCTTCTGCAAAGCTACCGTCTATATTTATATTGGATACATTGCGATAAGGCTTGGTGGTTAACACGTCCAAAAGTAACCCCTTCTGGGACCGACTCACAGACTACCACCACAGGGTTGTAGGTGATGGATGTTATGAGTGCACTAGGATGCGGAACCAGCATCATCTGACATTCCTGAGGCACCTGATAGGTTCAGCTTCACTCAACCTAGTAACCAATTCCCACCAAAAGCCTCCTATCTCTGCGATAATATAAGTGTCCATAAGAGGTCCGCAGGAGTTTAGGGCACTTCGTTGAGAGTGTGAGGGAGATATTTCGAATTAAGTACTTTTCACCTAGAGCTACTTGTTCGAGAAAAGGATACCAGTACTCTTCAATTTCATAAATGGTGTACCAAGTAGTAATAATTCTCAGGAGAGATTTAAGTGCAGAGTTTAACGATATACGGTAATGCAGGCTCTGTGTAGGATGATGGATCATGAGGTTAGAACCGCACCAAAGACTCAAAGTAAAGCTTACAGATGGTAGAAATATAAATTATTGAATCAAATGATAAAACCTGCTATCATTAAGCGGGAGCTTCACTCAACTAAACTTCTTCTCGCTTGGATAGTTGGTTATCAGAGTAGAGCTGTGATCGCTTTATTTGAGTAGAATTATAAACCTATTGGTACTCATCCCTACTCCCACCTTGTAGCATCCTTCTCCCCTCTGGGCTGTCACCGGGATTCCATCAGAATCTCCTAGCGGAATCAGGGGATCATCCAGATAAGGAGACTCTGCCAATCAGGTCAGTCTTCTGCTATTTATACCAATTATATCTGCAGGAGAGAAAAACTTTCTTATCCTTGCCATTCGTTTTGCCTACTAGGTAATCAATATAGGACTCCCTATCTATGAAAAGACTAAGTGGTCAGATTACATTTTCGTCTACCCCAGATATGTAGATATTATAACTACTTAGCCAATCAGCAGCTTTCTGTTTTACTTCCTAGCTCCCCAGGCGACTGGTACTAGCTTGTTGAATTATATGGGTGGTACTCATAACCAATGGTTCGTTAACTACCTCAGCTGTGACTAGAGGTAACGTTCTCATAGTCCTCTTGTTACATTTCTTAGTATTAGTATAATTCCTAGGCTCTAAGTTACCTATTGCAGTAGAGTTTGTCTGGACAAACTTGCATTTATCCCGGATGCTTTAGCAGCCATTTCAAGCGACTCCCACACCTCATATTGCGATATTAGGTGCCTAGAGTACCCCTAGAGTACCACCGGATGTCAATACTAGCCACCTCCCAGGTTGCTCATCGTACACCGAGATATAGATCCTGCCGTCAGAATCTCGTCAGATGAATGGCAGCCCTATACGGTATCACGTGCCCTCCACACAATGTCACAATTGTGTTTGGCTTATTGCAACTGTCACCCTTTACCACTGGTCACAGCAGGCGGACATGGAACCTGCTAAGTGGTGTTTGACGTAGCAAAACCTGTGCTTGGAGCGTTAGGTGACTGCAGTAAGGTAATGCGTTCTGGGTAACCTTATAGTAGGGGAACAGGGGGTTCCGATTTCATATGTGACTTCAAAGGTAGGGTAACTAAACCCTATCATGGTGCAAATCCCTGCAAAAGTTCAGAAAACCACCCTTTGGATTAAGAGAGGGCCATAGGTAACCACTGAATAGTTTATACTTGTCTGCATTACTATGATACACTGGGATACGTGAGGGTAGGACAACCGACAGCGTCAACACTAATATGTAGGAGCATTAGAGGTAGATGTGCTGCTGTAACGGAACCCTACTATGTTTCTACTATTACTACGGACTTGATGTTGGTTATTACTTATTTGGGTTTATACCTGATAAGCGCTACTATTTGGTTGTCCCTTCCTATATGGTGATGACTTTCAAACTGGTTATTCTTCCTGGTTTCGCTAATCACTACCCATCCTGGCCTCTACCCATTTCGGTATCGCTCTCCTCCGGCTATACCTACTGGATTTGTATAGTAGTAGCAATATCTTATTCCTTCCTGGTTGGATTCCATTACTTGTTTTGTTAGCTCTATCCTGTCACTTTTAACCCTCTGATTTTGGAATATGGTTACCTTGGTATGCTACCTCTGTTAGCATATTGTTGGACAGGATGTTTGCGCTTTTGTTTAGTTTTTCTAGCTACCATCTTTTGTATTTAAAGAGCCTACAATCCCTTAAGGATTCGGACTCTCAAGTGTCATCGGATTATCATCTTTAATACTACTAGTTGAACGGCCACTCTATTAGTTCCATACCTTTTACCTTATCTATTAAAGAACTATCCATCGACTCTTCTCCCCCTATCCTAATAGTATCTTCAGAGTCCCTTTGAGATTCTCGAGATACTTGGGGGTAGGTTACACTTTTTGACCTTGACTCTAGTATACCTTTGATCTTCGGCAGAGGACTGATCACCCTTCGTCTACCTTGACCCAGCTGTCTTAGTACACCTCCCTGTTTCCTAGAAGGCCTTGAGCGAACCTCTTGCAAGACCAGCTCACCCTAGCTTTCAACCATTTCGCTTCCAAGAGTTATCAGAACGTACTTCCCTAGAGGATTGGTAGCATCCTCATCTGGACCCCAAAGTTAAGCGCCAGCACCCCGACCTGCTCCATCCTCTGAGGATTCAGAACTATCTTCAGTAGATAGCAGCAGCAGTTAAGAACAGGACCAAGACCAAGCCCTGGACCACGCCCAAGCCCAGGCTCCAGACCAAGACCAAGTCCGAGCCCAAGTCTAAGAACAGCTCCACCAAGAAGTCCAATCCAAGAAAGAACCATGTTCAGAATCAGAATTAGATTGCTGTCCAGAGGAGGCTCCAGGCCCGGCACCCCCAGCTTCGCCACCTAGACCACCTAGTCTACCAAGGGAACCAAGAGAACCAAGCCCTGCACCACACTATTTACCTAGTCCACCAAGACCACCTAGTCCACCAAGTCCACCAAGCAATCCACGCCCTGTACCCATCGCCATGTCATTCCCCCCAGAGGGAAATAATCTTCCTGAAAGGTCTGCACCATTTACATTTACAGGAGAAGGAAAAGATTGTGACACATTGAGAATCAACTAATAGTTCAACACAGTCAATGGATACATCGCCAGTTTTGCAATAACTGACGATGCCCCAGAAGCCCTGCAATACTCGGGAGCCTATTGCAGAGTGAAAGCCCTCGATAAATTTGCCCAATATGAAGGTTCCCTGGGAGACCACACAGTTGCTAGACTCAAACACAAATTCGAGTCCTACTTCCTTCCTTCCACATCCACTGATACTATCTATGAATAGTGGCTACAGGTCAAGTAAACTACCAGTGGAAAGACAGCACAGATTACCAATACTGTAATCAGACTTGAAACCTTGAGAGACAGTCTCGCCCAGGGAACAATTTCGGACTATTGAGTGAAGCAGAGACTTCTAGATACCATAGATATCAAGCTCAAGTGAGAAGTGAAACTACATATTACTTCTGACAGCTCCTTTGACCAGCTAGTAGAGATAGCAGAAAAGCGAGATCCAATTGCCCACTCTACAGGACAAATTGGAAATCTTCAAGAAAATGCCACCACTAATGCAATTTCCCGACAGGCACCCAAGCGCACCCAGAATAATACCCTGCGAAATCAACCAAGGTTCTCCAACAATACCTCTCAGCATGCTTGAGTATCCCAGGCTGAGAAGGATTGGCACAGAAGTGACAATGAGTGTTACTATTGTGGAAAACATGGACACTAGTCCGATAACTGTTTTTAGAAGAAGAAGCTTAGGAGCATCTAGGAGCGCGGGAATGGAGGCCCTGGCGGAACCAAGAGACCGCAGAATGTGAGGAGAACACACCACACCCAGGAAGACAATCCCCATGTGAACGTATCAGTCACAGTTACCACAAATGTTGCAGGACCTAGTGGAACTTCATCCCAAGTCCTTGAGGCATACATCATACTCAATGGCTACAAAGCAAAGGCAGTATTCGATACAGGAACCACAGGAGACAACTTGATATCAGGAAAGTTTGTCACTACCAGCCAAATCCCTACCAGAGACCACGAGACTCCTGTCAACCTGAAGATAGCGGTTAAAGGATCACGATCAGCAATCAACTATATTGCAAAGCCTGTCATACAGATTGAGAAGGAGAGTAGCAATATCTCTGAAGCCCTAGTTTGTTCCCTGGACAACTATGATATCTTCCTAGGAATGCCTAACCTTACTGCACACCATCCTGTAATAGATTGCGGAAAATCTATTATCACTTTCCCTGACAAAAGAATCACCTTGACCTGCAAGAAAGGTACACATGCACGATGTTCAGCCTTGAATGAAGCAGATGCCACTGACTTCATTTCCTAGTTTCCTACAGTATTCCCAGGCAAGAAAAAAGTGGAATTACGACCCTTGAGAGATGTCAACCACCACATCCAGCTGAAAGACACAATTTCAGACCATAATCTGATATTCTTCACATTCCCTGAGAAGATCATGCCAGTATACAGAGCATTAATTGAAGACTGGAAAGCCAAAGGAATTATTTATCCAAGCGAGGCACACAACCCAGTAAACATTTTCCCAAAGTTGAAACCCAATGGCTAAATCAGACTTCTTGCTCACCTTATCCTCAAAAACATTATTACTATCAAAGACCATGGAGCAATTCAAAACCAAGCCATGATACTCACAACTGTTGCCAGAGCAAAGTTCAGATCCACCATAGATCTAGCAAACTGGTACTTCCAAATTCGCGTTCTCCCCAGCGATGAGAAATACAACACCATCAAGACACTCTTTGGATCGTTTGCATGCCTAGTTATGCTGCAAGGAGATGCCAACGGTCCTGCTACAGCCATGAGAGTTATAGAGTTTGTCCTAGATAGATTGATTGGAAAGTTCATTTGGTCATACATGGATGACATTACCATCTACTCAGAAACAGTTGAAGACTATATTTTGCACATCAGATTAGTCTTAAGAAGACTCGAGCAGCACCAGATCCATGCATCGCCAGCCAAGTGGAAATTCTTCGCTACGAAGCTCTCACTCCTAAGACCTGTAATAGATCAGGAGGAAGTCATGCAAACCCTGAAAAATTCGATCTATCCTAGACTGGCCCACACCAAAATTAAAAAAGGATGTTACTACCTTTATTGGAGTAGTGATATATCATGGACAGTTCCTTCCACCCCTTGCCTCCACCACTGCCCCCCTCATGGACCTAATTTCACAAGTTGTGTTTGATTGACGACCCCTGCATGAGGAAGCCTTCAAACAGCTTAAGCCCCTGGCAAAGGAGAACATTCTGCTCCACCCCATCACATATGAGACATCAGCTGATTCAATATACCTCATTACTGACACTTCTAAGATTGGATCAGGAGCATGGGCAGGGCAATTACCCTCCCCTGAGAAAGCATACCCAACCGCATTCCATAGCAGAAAGTTTGCAACAAGTCAGCTGGACTACCCAGTCCATTAATTGGAACTTTTGCGCTTGTGGATGCCATTGAGGCATTCCATCCAATACTATATGGCACCAAGTTCACTGTTGTGTATGACAACAAGGTACTATCCTTTTTCCTGAACCAGACTGACCTACCTTACTGCCAAACTATATGGCTCATGTTCCTATAATCTTATGATTTCGATATCATACACAGACATGGCAAAGACAATGACCTTGCACATGCCCTATCAAGGATCTATGAAGACACTCCAGCCGAAAAGACCAAATACTCGAAGACCCTACAGAGAAGAAGCCTATAAGACCACCTCCTACACGATGAAAAGTATATCAAGACACTCACTTTACATTGCCCATGCCCTATACCCTTCTTTTGCCCTCACTCTTCAAGTACCCTCTCGCATTCTTACTCCTCAACACTACTCCATGTGGAACTCACATCATGGCACAAGCTCAAACCCCTCCCGCTCCCAAGAAGCGAGTCTCAACTCCGATTGTGTTGAACAAGCTATGGACAAAGCAGCAGATACCCTTGATCTTGCAACCTATACCATTCAAGATTTTGAAATCGTTGAAACCTCCTCCTATCTCAGCAACCCTTAAGAGCCATCCCATGCCCCAGTACTTATTGAACAAGCTAAAGCACAACTGTCTGGCCTTGTGGCGAGAATTAATAATACTCCAGGAGATATGAACTGACCTCTGCATCCAGATGCTATCACCAATTGTTTTAAACGAATCCATGATTCTATCACCCAATTGGAATCCCTTGCAGTCACCACCTCCGGAAATATCGCCCCCAGCAGCACACATACTGAACCTGACCCTCAGCCCACACCAATCCCGCCACAACCGATAGTCAATGAACTGGACCGATTTCTTAAATCCAATAGATACAGAGCCACTCAGTAGTCTGCCTGTGTCTGGGACAAATGTCAAACCCACATAAATGGAAACAATACAGGATACTTTCCCTCAGGATCTCGCGATATTCCTGGACCCCTGCCTCCCTACTCTACCTCCAACTTTATCTCCCCTCATAATCCAAAGCCCGGAACAGAGCTCAGATGGGCTATTCCTCCCCATCTCAACAATGATGATGGCTACCCTGTCTTTTATACAGTTAGTAATAAGGGAAAAGAAAGAGAAATACTGGATTCGACCAAGGATGGGACCTACCTACCCTAGAAGCACCTGTCGGTTATGAGGACTGCTTCTATGATGAGCCCTCTTCACAGCTTGACCTTCGCGCTTTTCTGCTTATCAACTACATGAAAGCAAAATGGTACTCCAGCATTCAAAATGCTACCCAGAATGACTCTCTCATTGAGGTAGTTACAAGGGCTATCGACCACCCTGACTGGCTCTTATAAGATGGAGTTCTTGTCAGAAAGGGGAAGGATGACAGTACAGACTGTCCCAATGTCCCATATGAGGCAAGCTATCAAGGTGCTAACTTCATAAGGGAAATTGGACGCATTACCCATGAACAAATAGCACATATGGGTTGGTAGAAATGTTTTGAATATGCATCAAGACACTTCTACTGGCTCTGCATGAGGAACGATTTCAAAGACTATGTCCGCAGATGCCATCTATGCCAGCTCAACAAGCAACCTACCACTGTCCTAGAAGAATCAGTCACCACCCTCCCTGTCCCCAGGTAGCCATTCTCGTCACTTGCAATTGCCTTTGCAGGACCCTTGCAGAGCGATTCCAAGCTTGAACTCATCATAGTTGTCTTGGATCGATTCAGTGGCTATACCTACCTCATACCAGTCTCCAAGAACATTACATCTGCCAAAACAGCCCACACCTCATTGAGTGAGTCTTGTCCATTCATGGTTTCCCTACCTCCCTAGTCTTAGACTGAGTCCACAGGTTTACCTCACGCTTTTGGACACAGCTTATGGTGAATCTTAATATTATTCTCAACTTAGCTACATCTTATCATCACCAGACCAATGGACAGACTGAGCGCGGAATCAGAACTGTTCGCCAATGCCTTAGGAACTATGTCAACCCTAAAGGAACCAAGTGTGTTCACCACCTACCTCATGTCCTGACTGCAATCAATACAGCTTCCACCAATAGCACAGAACTCTCCCCCTTCAAGATTACCTTTGGCAGACTACCAAACCTCCACCCTATGATCACAGTTCTCCCCACTTCAGTACCTGCAGCAGACGAGATTGCTTCACAGATCATGAAAAATCAACAACTTGCCAGAGATGCACTCAAGAAGGGGAGAGCATGCCAAACTACCTCCAGCGAAAACAGACGAAAGGATGGACCCCGAATCATCCCTAACGAAAGAGAAGTTATCCCAAGTGAGCACCCTATGTGCATAAGGTTGGACGAAATCTCAAGCTAGTTGGACAATGGTTAGCACACTTTTCAGGGAGCAAAGGACCTGATCGACATAACAACTACAAACTCATACTCCTTCCAGTGATGGCAGGAATCCACCCATGGATCCATCACTGCCATCTTCGTATTTACCTAAGACCCAACCCCTTCAACTTCCCAGGAAGACCTGAACCCATATCCCAAGAGGCTGTCACCATCTATGCCAGTGGACAAGAGCAATGGGAAAATGAAAAGATACTCAAAGATCGAATCTAACACAGAAAGAGACAGTTCTTTATCCATTGGAAAGGCTATAACGAAATTGAAGCAACATGGGAACCCCTCTATACCCTTGAAGGCGCCAGCACCCGTATCAGTTCCTACTGGTTCTATACCTACAATGAATCTATACCTTACAGACTCTCTTGGTCCAATGGTGAGACTTTCTCAGCCTGAACACTTCAGAAACCAGACTATGCCCCACACTCACCTGAGCTTGACCCGGACAGTTTTTATAAACCTGTCCAAGATTCAAACTACTCAGAATCCGATACTAGCACAACACTTTCCACCTTGGATCAATCTGAGATGGAAGGTAAACTGCTTTATGGTATTGTCTTGGCTACTATGGGGCTTATAAAGGTGTAAGGTCATGATACCAGTGACGGATATATGTTTACTGATTAAGTTATATGTTTTGAAATTGTGTGGAATGCCCCAAAGGGGGGTTGGTCTTTGAGCCCTTTATGATATTGCTTATTGTTTTGTTTGTTTTATTTCTTTTAAGGGGAATGCAACGGAATCTAACTATGTTTCCCCTATTACTACTGACTTAATGGTGGTTATTACTTATATGGGTTTATACCTGATAAGCGCTACTATTTGGTTGTCCCTTCCTACTTGGTTATGACTTCCTAACTGGCTATTCTTTCCTTGTTACGCTTATCACTACCCCTCCTTGCCTCTACCCATTTGGGTATCGCTCTCCTGCTATACCTACTGGATTTGTATAGTAGTAGCGATCTTTTGTTCCTTCCTGTTTGTATTCCTTTACTTGTTTTGTTAGCTCAATCCTGTCGCTTTTAACCCTGTGTTTTCGGAATATAGTTACCTTGTTATGCTTCCTCTTTTAGCATGTTGTTGGACAGGATGTTTGCGCTTTTGTTTAGTTTTCCTAGCTACAATCTTTTGTATTTAAAGAGCCTGCAATCCCTTTAGGATTCGGACTCTCAAGCCTCAAAGGACTATCATCTTTAATACTACAAGTCGAATAGTCACTCTATTAGTTCCATACCTTTTACCTTCTCTATTGAAGACCTATCCATTGATGCTTCTCCCCCTATCCTAATATTATCTTCAGAGTTCCTTTAGGATTCTCAAGATACTTGGGAGTAGGTTACAGCTGCAGAAGTGGGTATATCCATACGTGGTTACTGCAAGGGATTCCTTTTGGCCCCTAGAATCATGGAATGATTTAATCGAATGGGTGATACCCTCAGGATCCCATAGTCAGTCCATACCTCTGGGAGCTTTGTTAAATCTTGCTCTAAGGCCTGCCAGTAGAGCTTTCACTAGCACAATAAGCTCTCTGGCCTTGGATGTCTCTTTATGGGTACTGAGGTAGGTGGAGGTCTCCATGATTTCACACCCTTGAATCATATTGGTTTTAATCCCTATAGTCTCTGCTCCTTTGTCTATGGCATGTTGAACAAGCTCTGAGTAATGTCACGCTTCTTCGCCGCTAGAGGGTTTTAAGCAGGTACTATCATCTGAATTTGACAAAGGGTAGTGTTACGAAGTAAGAATGCAAAAGGGTACTTTCAGAGTATGAGCTGAAGAGGCGTCCTGTCTATACCCAATGTTAAGATTCTGTCTTGATACATAGTTGATGGCGGAGGTGCTAGTAGTAATGGTCTTCTTGTCTGTAGGGTTTTCAAGTATTTGGTCTTCTTCAGCTATAGTGTCTATATAGATCCATCATGGTACATCTGCAAGGATATTCTCCTCGGGATGTGATTATATGATATCGAAATCATCAGATTGTAGGAATATGAAGAATCAACTTGTGTGGTAAGGGAGTTTCATCTGATTTAGTATAAAGGATAGTGCCTTGTTGTCAGAAGCAACAGTATACTTGGTACTAAATAGAATCGGCTGGTATGCCTGAATAGCATCTACAATTGCCTAAAGTTCCAATTCAGGGACAGGGTAATGGCACAGGCTTGTTGCAAACTTCATGCTCTGGAATGTTCAACGGTATGCTATGCCATAGGAGGCGACTTGGCCAATAGATGCTCCTGATCGAACCTTAGTGGCGGCTGTCATATGCTATATTGGATACGATGATGTCTCCTATGAGATGAGGCGAAGTCGAATTCTATCCTGGGCAAGGGGCATAACCTGTTTAAAAAGCTGGCTCATGCAGGGGTTGTCATTCAAACAGTTGTTAGATAATTTGGTACAAGAGGGGGGCAGTCGTGGAGGCACATGTGGGAGGAATTCTGCTTACCATTTCACTACTCCAATAAATGTTACAAGTTCTTTTCTTCGTTTTGGTGTGGGTCAGTGTTGGTTGGAGCGAGTTTTTTCAGGCTTTGCATGGATTCCTCTCTCATATATAATATGTCCTAGGAGAGAGAGCTTGCGGCTGAAGCTTGTAAAATTTGTTTAGGATACTTGAATTAGTGCTCCTGTAGTCTTCTGAATACTGCTCTTATGAGCGAATTATGGCCCTCCACAGTTTTGTGAGTAGTACGTAATGTAGTCTATATATGCTTAATCAAACCTTTTAATAAATTCATTTAAGAACAACTTGATAACTCTCTTGGCTGTATCAGGGAGGTTGGCATCTTGTTGCAGCATAAATTTCCTGGGAAAGGATCTAAATAGTGTCTTCATGGTATTGTATTTCTCCTTGGTGGTGATAACTCGAATTTATAACTACCAATTTCCTACTTCTATAGTTACTGTGAACTTTGCTATGGAAACAGTTCTGGGAATTATGGCTGGGTGGGGAATTATTCAACGATCTTAGATAGCACCAGTGTTCCTAGGCACAAGCTTGGTAGGTAGTCTGCTTTCGCCTTTGCAGTACCATTTTGGAAATATATTGACTATGTTGTGTACCTTACTTGGATAACTGATTCCTTATGCTTTCGAGTCGTCAATTGATGCTGTATATGCTGGCATAATTTTGTCATAAAATCAGAAGAAAACATATTATGGTCTGAAATCATATCTTTCACCTGGATGTGGTTGTTGCCATCTCTCACAGGTTGTAATTTAGCAGTTTTCTTGCATGGGAATAAAGTAGGAAACACGGAAATCAAGTCTGGAGTACCACCTTCATTCCTAGCAGAAAATTTGTAGATGTGTTACTTTCTGGAATGTCTAGGTACTTCCTTTGTCTGTGAAGCTGAAAAGAGATTTTTCACAATCTATTACTGTACAAGGAGTGCTTAGGTAAAGCCTTCCAGGGAAGATATTATTATTATCCAAGGAACACAGTAGGGCTCACAGCTATTACCGGTTTCTGTTTTAATCTGTATAACAGGTATTGCCTAATAGTTAATTCCTGTCTGTGATCCGTTATGTTAAGGGTAGTCAATTCTAAGGGCAAGCAAATCAGACAAGGCTTCGAGTTTTGTTCATAAAGCGAGATTGTCTAGGAAGGCTTGTAGGTAAAGATCCTTTGAGTAAAACATATGATATTAATAAGATATCTTCTCCGTTGCTTGATGATGGCTAAAGCTCATGAGGCACTTCGATATTTATATCCCACATCTGAGTGTTCACGGACTACAACTGGTTTACATAAAGACCCCTATTTTCTCGCTAACATTCGTCTATTGAGCCAAGAGCGAACCCAGTTTGACCCTAAAACTTTCTCACTCTCCACACAGCTTATGGTATGATCAGAGCTCCTGACTTCTCTGAGGGTATGGACTTACTTAGTCTGAGTTGTCATCCTTCTTTACAGCTGTTAAGATATAGCCGCCCAGTTTGGAACATACGAATAACTTCTTAAAACTCCTAGGGGCCAGCTTGCTTAATGGCCTAGTGCGCTTCGTACAGTCTTAGCCGGCTCTGCAGCTGGTGCACTGGATGACTAGTGTTCAGGATCTGGCCAATACCTTCTCGTCTTCACTACCTCTCCTTATGAACTTGTTCCGATAGGTTGATTGACCTTATAGCCATCATGGGGCGTCAGTGTACTCTCGGTGTATGTCAAAGCAGCATACTTAATTTGTGCATACAGACTGATCTAGGACTACCTGGGCTCTCTTAACTTCAACCGCGTGTGACTCCGGTGGCTTTTGACGGAATCACTTTCTTCCACTTCCTAGACGTAGCCAGCGAAGCCCGCCTGCATATCCTGCGGGGAGCAACCAGTATGACGTACAGCGACCACGTATTCAGGGTTACAAGATGTGACCCACTTACTTGTTTTTCTGAGTATACTAGCAACTGCACAAGATACATGTAACAACTCTGTTGGCGAACAACGGTGCTGGAGGGGTATGATTATTTGTACAGGTTCGGACACATCCACCTCTTGGCATGTAAGTCTCACGGGAGGAGCTTGTGCCTAACACGAGTTCCCTCCTCCATGCGGTTGTCCCGCAATACCTTTTCCAAAGTTACCTACTCTTTAGCCAAACAATAATATCCACAAATTAAGAAATCTAAAATAAAATAAAGTAAAATAAAATAAAATAAAATAAAACTCTTTCTTTCTCTTTTCAAATTTAATATCTTTTTCTTTTTTTTGTTATTTTTTTTGAACTCGACTTGGTAGGATAAAAAACCTTAAGCGTTTGCTTGGCCTCACTAGCAAAACATTTCTCTTGTCAGTCAGCTTCTGTCCGCTTTGGCATATCCAGATTGTCCCTATAAAAGGCCTCCACCATTTCCTGTGCGTGCTCCAAGTAGTGTAGTGGTTCCCAAGTATTTTCATCCTTGTAGCAACCAGTCCACCTCACAAAATACCGTAACTCACACATTTGTCAGTGAAGACCCCTAACCCTACGGGTCTAAGAGATAATTTCACTCTTGACATTTCTTTCAATTTACGATTCAAAATCTGAATCGATTTCGTCTAGCTCGTTTGTAGCTTGTTCCCTTACTGTTCGATTAGATGTCCGATAGGGTTCCAACAATAATACATGAAATATCGGATGGATATTCGATCTTGGCGATATTTCTAGTTTGTAGGCGCGTTCTACCCGTTGTTCCACTATCTCAAACGGACTATACGGCTTTGGGCTAAGCTTCTTAGAAGCTCGCTTGGTCTGTATTTTTTTCGCATTTAACATTACCAGGTCCCCAACCAGGATGTCTGGTTGCTGCTTAGCCTTTTGGTTGTAATATTTACTCATATTTTCCTGTATTTGTTTCAAAGCTTCTTTGGCCTATTAGTGTATTGTATGCATCCAGTGTGCGTAGAGTTGGGCGACTGGATTTTGGCCTTCGCATTGCTTCATCCATTCGGTTTGTGGATGGAATCCATAGTTTGTATAGAATGGGGACATGCTATGATCATTCGTTATTGAAGTGTTGTAGGCATGCTTGGCTACTTGGAGAAACTGCTACCAGTCCGTTTGATCATAATTAACAGAGTGCCTTAGGTATCCTTCTAGCAATTGGTTGCTCCTTTCCATTTGTCCATCAGTTTGTAGGTGGTATGCAGTTGACATCTTTCGTTTTATCCCCAAGCTTCTACATACGGATTCCCAGAATTCTCCTGAGAACTTTGCATCCATGTAGGAAATAATTTCGGCTAGAACTCCATGTATCTTCCAGACTTCCCTTAAGAATACATTTGCAACATCCTTAGCAGTTGCATTATTTTCCACCCATATGAAGTCAGCCACCTTTGTAAATCGATCAACAACTACCATTATTTGTGTTCTGCCTTGTGATTTGGTAGTTGTGTTATGAAGTCAATCGATATGGATCACCAAGCGGCGAATAGAACCTCTAGGGGTTGTCACAAATCGAACCACGCATGTCGTGGTAATTTATTATGTAGACATTCATCACATGACCATAGATAGTTCTTTATCCACACTGTCAGCCCTTTTTAGTAAAGGTCCCTGGTGACAATTTCCAGAGTCTTCTCTAGTCCAAAGTCTCCAACTACCTTAGAGTTGTGGCAACCTTTGGCTATAGTTGACTGCAACTGTTCTATTTCTGGAATGTATAACCTATTCTTATAGTAGATCAGTCCTTTAGGTACCACCCAGTGACTTGGTAATAGTTTGCCCTCGTTGCTCAATGTTTCCAATTCCTGAATGCGTCCATGCCAATCTTGATCATTCTGGAATCACTCTTTAATGGTTTTTAATAATATTTGGTCATATTTCCTAATATCGACCTAGGACATTATAGCATTAGACATTAGGAGTATCCCATTCTCATCTCTTGCTTGATCGTTTATTCCATCAAGAAAGTCATTTTCAGCGTGGTTTGCTAGAAAGTATGCAACTACTACTTCGGTCTTTGTTGCAATTGATCGTGTTGGTGAAACATCCTTGCTTCCGAATCCACTTTAGCATCTTGCGGTTTCTGCATGTCCATCAACTTCAAATGCCACTACAGTGTATATGTATGTCATGGATCATTCGTGCGATTCAGTCCCCTTTGCGAACCTGGCAATCTCAATTGCCGTGGTTCATTATAATAACCTTGACTTCTACCCTGTAATCAGCGTCCAGGACTCCAATACCAATGCTGATCCCATATTTGGCAGCCATTCCACTGTGCATTGCTAACCGCGCGTATGTTCCTGTTGGCAATCCATCAGAAATTGCAGTTTCTACCAACTTTTGTCCTTTGGCAGAAATTATGAAACCCGCCAGTATATACAGGTCGTGTGCGGCTCCAAGTCGGGACCCTTTCGTAGGCATTCGTGCTTTAGGAGTTAGCAATTTTATTAGCTGAGGAAGCTGCAGATTCTGTGCCAATTGTTTTTTCCTCCCAGTCTGGTTGGCTTAACTGCCCCAGTGTGATTTGGAAGTGAGAAGGCTTGAGTTTTGACTGTTCACTATGCACAGCTCCTCTCCTCCAGACAGTACTCCGGCCGTCGGCTTAATGTATCAGGCTTTCCGCTATAATTTGCCACTTGATAGACAATCTTGAAATTGTAATTGACTAGTTGTTGAGCCCACCCTATCGGCTGCGAATTCCTTACCTTAGTTGTATGGAAGTTCAGCAGATTTTGATGATCTGTGTAAACTGTCACTGGTTTTTATGATCACACCATATGCTGTTTATACTCTTTGAATGCTTTCGGAATCGCTAGAAGCTCCTTATCATTGATCCCATAATTTCGTTCGGCCGGTCTCAGTTTTGGGGAGTGGAAAGTCACCGGATGTAGTTTTTTATCCTAAAACTTTGAGAGCATACATCCTAATGCAAAATCGCAAGCATCGGTTTCCACAATGGTTTCTCTGTCTGAGTAAAAATGACAGAGTATTGGGACTGAGATGAATCTTTGTTTGAGTTCCTGATACACCCTATCTTGTTCAGGCCCCACACTGAATATCCGGGGGTCGCACTTCTACGTTTCGGTGATTGTTTTGCAAATTTTAGAGAAATCTTTAATGAAACGTGGGAAAAAATTGATAAAGCAAATCAATATTTGCACCTTCTTTACAGACCTTGCTGCCTTCCAATTTTTTAAGCTCTCAAGTTTTCTTTGGCTAATGGTGACTCCATTGATTGCCACAATATAACCCTAAAACTCCACTGTTTGTATGTGAAAAACGGACTTGGTAGTTGAATCCGCTAGATCATATTCTTCCAAGTAAGAAAGGACCTTCTTGACCAGGTCGCTGTGTTCTTTCCTTGTCCTGAAGTAGTTCAGGTTATCGTCCAGGTATCCCACCACCCTATGATCTAAAAATTCCCTAAAAAATTCTATTCATCATGGTCTGTAATGTGGCTGGTGCGTTTACCTGCCAGAATGGCATTAACTAGTATTCAAAGTGACCGTATTGGGTGAGGAATGCTTTTTTCCACTCATGTCCTTCCTTTATTCTCAGAAGGTGATAGCCGTCTTTTAAGTCAAGCTTAGTGAATAATTAGACCACAGCCACCTTGGCACAGAGTTCTGACATTAGGGGTAGCTGGTTGTTGTCGGCGAATGTTAGTTTAATTAACCGTCTGTACTCCACCCAGAGCCGCATTGAACAGTCTGGTTTAGGGACAAATAAAAGTGGAGCCCCTGTGGGAGATTTGCTTTCCATGATTTTACCATGATCCTGCATTTTCTGCAGGTATTTGCAAAGCAAATCCAGCTGGTGAGCTTACATAGGATATATTGGGCCCAACAGCAGTACTGCGCCGGGGTTTTAAGTCAATGGCGTGGTCAAATGTTCTTCATCACACTGGTTTTTCGGCTGTTTCCAGTGCAAAAACCCTCTTGAATTCAAGGTATTCTTCGTGTATTTGCTGGAACTTCGTTATCTCGGTAAAGGATGCTACCTCGATTCTTTCAATTAATCGTGCTTCGAGGTCATGGGTCACGCTCTAGTCCAATTAAAATGTCTGTTCCATGCATTAATCATTAATATGATTCGATGATATTTCATTTTCAATTATCCATTTTTAAGCATCCTCAATGTGCCTTATAGGATGTTCTATATGCCACCATCCACAATGTATGATGAGGTCATATTTGCCAGTGTTGTCAATTTCGCACAAAAGGTGAGATGGGTGGGCATTGCTCATGATTTTTTCAAGAATGGGGTGTGTGTAGTATTTTCCCCTATTTCCTGTAGTGGTTCCTTCAAAGGTGTAAATGTCCAAGCTATTTGTCCGTGTGTGGTCTGGCATGCGATGTTTATTAAGCAGTTCTTGGTTAATTAGGAATATATTAGACCCTGAGTCTAATAGAATACGAATCTAGATCCGTTCTCCATTTGGTTCAATGGTTGCCCTGACTTGTGGACATGAATAATAAGGCGTGGCTGCTGCTTCTGTTTTGTTTCTTTTCTTATTGCCACTGGGTGCCTGTACAAGTCTTTTGAGTAACATATTTGTTGTTATAACTAGGGTGTTTGTTACCATGCCTGCACGGTTTCGGCTATTGACGCCTTCTCAGACTAACTAAAAACTTTGTCTTTGGTCTACTAGAGAGCCCACTACGGGCAGTCTTACCCCTTACCGTAGGGTTTCCATTCACCTGCCTTTGCCTAACTGGAGCCGAACCGGTATTATTTGGTGATTTTCAGCTTACTTGTGCTCTGGGGATTCTTCGCGTATCGTCTCGATTACCATATGAGTCTATCCTACCTACCAGGTCAACAAAGCCCTAAACAAGGTTCGTGACAGATTTTCCAGGCTCCATTTAGCGTGTGGACCAGGTAGCCATAGTTTCTCAGTCTATTCCAACTCCATAATTCAAGTTGTCAGGAATCCTATTCGGTTTTTACAACTATTCCGTTTTCCATCCGACCTGTTATATAGTTCGTTCCTAGAAGGATTTTCATGATCCAGGCTAGACTTATTTCCCCTTGCCCTTATTAAGTAGTCCCTAGTTAGCGCTGCTCTGTCCACACTTCCTCCTAAATCAGGTTAGGATTTAGGGCTTTACGAGGATGCGGGTTTGATTTACTGTCTTCCGTACTAGGGTCCGATATACATCAAATGTTGAACTCCGCTGTCTACTTTTTGAGTTTCAGGTTCCCAGAGTTTGTCCCAGACTACCACAAGCCATTGCCGAGGTTAATCGTTTCTTGCTGGCCTGTCATTCTTAGGTCTGCATTACTCCCATAGATCTGGATTGCTTTTCGTGATTATCCCTAGGTTTTTAGTATCCCACAGTGCAGTGCGGAATACCTGCTACTAGGACCTTGCAGAGATCGTGCCACCTTGTGATTTAGATTACGGTAAGGTGTCCATAATTCAGTACCCAGTTGCTGTCGCTGCCGGTGCCTGCAAACCATATTTTTAGATTTCATCTATGTAGTCCAGTTCCAAAATCGAGTGCTGGTTGAATTGGTTCACCCTTGTTGAGAGTGCCATTTACCCCATTGTTACCAGGAGTCATCGATATTCGGGTTTGAAATTACCTCGTTTTTGTACTATAACCGATACATGGCCCTTTTCCCTGCAGAATATCCAAGTATGGTGGGCCCTAGTGGAACGGGGGCATTGATTGCGTTTCTTTAGCTCTTCAATTTTATTATTAGGGATTCCTTTATGAGCTTCGACCCAATGTGTGTGCTCAACCTTTCCTACAGCGTAGGCTTTTTTCCCATGTTCGCCTTGTTTTTCAATTTGTAGGCTGCCTTTTCAGCTGCCGTATAGGTTTTGCTGATTTTATTTTCAGATGTATTTTTGCAGGACTTAGATTCCTCCTCCCGTTTTCTCTTAGGATATTTACTTTTTCCTTGGTCATTTTTATGAATAGCCCTGGTTGTTTTGTGAATATTTCTTTTGCCATCGTAACCCGGCAGACCGCCTTAATCCATTCTCTTTCCAAATTATGATTTTCATGTGATTGCATAAGCATGGCTTTAATAGGGAGTTTGCACAGGATTATGGTTCTCCAAGCAATATATTTGACACTTCTTCCTCAATGTTGAAGTTTTACATGGTAAGGAGATATTTCTCTATCTCACCTGTGTATCTAACCCTCTCCATCTAGTCTAATGCTTTCTGCGCTCTATGGAGTACCAAGATTTTTCTGTAAGTTCGGCTCGGAAGGTAATCCTGAAATCATTGCCCTTATGTTTGAGGAATCCGAAGTCCCCACTCATTTATCCTCGTGTAGGTTATTGCGAAAGTGGACTCCTTGGTTCCATCCATTCTCCCTAACGCATATTTGATGCGTTCTTCTTCATCTTTCCATTGCCATAGGTTTCTTTCAAAGTAGTTATCATAATTTAATAACCATACTTGTACATCCAGAGTAGGCTTATTCTCAAATTTGAAGGGAGGATCCTCCTGCTGTTTGTTGTTATGGGCTAGTGCTTGCCCTAGTTGGTCTACCATGAAACTACCTCAGATTCAAATTTTCCTCCAGGAAACGGTCTACGTGATGGCTCTCGCCCTTTTTCAGTGGGGCCACCTCCGTCTTCCGAGCCAGGGTCATCGTTGTCCAGATTAGGTGCATTCACTGATCAAGGTGACGGAGGCCCTTTCCTGCCTTTATTGTTACTTTCTCCACGATCCACTTCTTTTCCCCATTCACGGGATGGAATAAACCTGAATTGTTTGCCTCTGTCCGCCATGGTCTGCTATTCTATTCACGGATTTTTCAATGGCTGTGGTAGCGGTGTTTCCCACATACTAGAGGAGTTTCGGGCAACGTCTAGTTACATCAAAGTCTCCTTCATCCGTGTCAACATTAGGTTTAGCTGTTCAGATGTAGCATTCTGTCGGACCATATAGGCTTCCCTCTACATACCGTCTTGGTCAAGGAACTGGTGAAGATCTCATAGCTCCTCTCTGTTCTGCTCATGTTCTTCTTGTGTGGCTACTTGTCTTTGTAGGAATTCGGCTTTTTGCCTACGCCAGCCTGTTCTAGCTGGCGGTCGCGTTCCAGGGACTCTCTCCTTTTGCCCCAATATTTGCATCAAGCTTGTTACTTACCACTTCATGATGTATAGCCTGTATTGCCCTCTACTCGTAACTTTACTTACAATAGTGGTCGCCTTGTGTAGAACAGCAGTTTTAGTTGCTACGATTTCCAGTCCCGAATTGAATTGTTTTAATTCTTCGCCAATTATCTGTTCCCCCCAAGTTATCCCATAGGTATGGTTATGAACTTGGTTTGCCTGATCCTGAGCTTGACTAGATAGTTCACCGTTGGCCAGATATTGCATATCAACCGATTCCTGGAGGGTACGGTCGAAGTAGGCTATTGCCTACCCAATACGTTATGCTAATCTGTCCATTGCTGGATTGCTGGCATTGGGTCATCAGGGAGTGCTTGATCGCGTATCAGAGGCCGATTTTCTGACCACACTTGGTTGTGAGAGGTGGTGGAGTGCCAAAGGTGACCTGAATTGTCCTGGCGCATAGTCGCTTCCCACCAACCTAACTTCTTCAATGTCAGATATTAATTTTTCCGTATACATAGCCAAATGTCGTGAGGACATTATTTAAAGAGAGTTGGGATATTTTCCTAATCCCCTGGCAGACAGTGCAAAAGAGGAGTTGATTATACTAAAGGAACTTGAGGATTGCTTCATCTTCTGTGTCGTAGTCTAGAAGCGGTTTCCAGAGGAAGGTAGGACCGTAAAAGTGTTGAAAGATTTTCGGGGAATCTGTTTCGGTAGGGATGACTAGGGGATCAGTCAGCCTGTAGGGTTCGTGAGTTTGATAAAATTGAATGTCAGAGAGGTAGTCGTCAAGTATTTATTCGAATAATGAGATGTGATTTGAGGGACGAGGTTCGAGCAGAAGCTTGTCAAGTAGGGTATAAGCAGCTATAAGCTTGTGTGATTACTGAGGTATGACTTGGAGATGTCCAAAGGTTATGTAGAAAGTCTTGGTAATAAGGAGAAATATCAAGATACTGTTAAGGGTAGTCATAATAAGGGCAAGAGAATCGGACTAGGCTTAAATCTTTTTACGTAAACGGAGATTGTATAGCAAGACTTGTAGGTCTAGATATTTTGAGTAAAACTTATGATATTTATAAGATGTCTTCTCTGTTGCTTGATGATGGCTAAAGCTTGTCAGGCCCTTCAATATTTATACCCTGTGTCTGAGTGTTCACGGACTACAACTGGTGTACATACAAACACGTATTTTCACCCTAGCCTTTGTCCTCTGATCTGAGAATGAACCCGCTTTGACCTTGAAACATTATTTTTCCCCACACAGCTGATGGTATGATCAGAGCTCCTGACATTCCTGAGGGCGTGGCCCCACTTAGTATGTGTTGTCATCCTTCTTGAGGCTGTTCAGATATGGCTGCCCAGTTTGGAACATACAAATAACTTATTAGAGCTCCAAGGGGCCAGCATATTTGTTAGCCGAGTCTGCTTTGTGCTGTCTTATATGGCTCTACAGCTGGCTTTCAGGATGACTAGTATTCACGATTAGGCCAATACCTTCTTGTCTTCACTGCCTCTTCTTCTCAACTTGTTCCGATAGGTTCATTGACCTTATGGCCATCAGGGGGCATCAGCGTAATCTCAGTGTATGTCGTAGCAGCCTACTTCAAATGTCCATTCGTACCCATCTAGGATTACCTGGGCTCTGGTAACCTCAACGGGGTGTAACTCTGTGAACTCTTGCCGGAATGACATCGTTCTACTTCCCAGACGTGGCCAGAGATGCCATCATATATAACCTGCGGACAGCATCCAGTCGGACAGACGGCGACAACGTATCCGGGGTTATAAGATGTGGGCCTATTACTCGTTTTTCTGAGGGAAAGAGCAACTGCACATGGTACCTGTGATGACTCCCACGGCCGACACCTGTGCGGGAGCTGTATGATTGTCTGTAAAGGTTCGCACTCATACACCTCTTGTCATGTAAGTCTCTTGGGAGTTATTTGTGCCTAGTACTTTAACTACCATTTACAGGTTCATAGGAGTTTTAGAACACAGATAGGAATTTGGTAAGCAGTGACAAACTCTACAGATATGAAGTTGTTTCCTATAGTAGCTGTATCGAATAGTCCCTTTGCTTTATGGCCATTAACAGCGATATACAGTTCCTGGGCTTGGTATTAAGTTCTACTAGGTCTTGCAGGTTTGGTGGTAACTGTACACATTAATCAATGGATGGGGATAGTCTTCCTGGGTAAGCTATATTCTTCCGAAATTCTGGGCTCTCCTGGACTCGACAGGGTCCCAATTTCCTTCAGCTGAGTGCTTCAATACTTCCTTTGCACTGAGTACTTATGGATGTAGTGTACATAGTTTCCACAATACTAACAGTCATTAGCTTTCCTATTCGAATCCTTGTTAGATTGTGATAATATTAGAGGCAGAGAGGGGATATTAGAAAACCTTGGTTGATTTTGCAGGGTGTTGTTTAGGGAGGACTTGAGTGGCTGTTGGGAAACTGCATTAGGGATGACATTTCCTGCACAATTTTGATTTCCCTCGAGGCTTGTAAAGTTGGCTATTGCATTTCACCTTTCTACTATCAGTACTCACAAGTCGAAGCAGTTAGCTCAAGTGATATATGGCTCCACTTCTTACTTCAGCTTGATATCCAGGGCAAATTTGAGTCTCTGCTTCACGAAGTAGTTTGAAATTGTTCCTACAGGGAAACTGTCTCTAAAGGTGTCAACCCTGATTATCATATCCATCATCCTGGCTATTTTCATGCCTGTAGTTAGATTGACTTGTTGTAACTATGCATGGATGGTATCTCCAGATGTTATGCTAGTAATATTAGGCTCAAATGTCTGTTAGAGTCTCACAACCTTCTGATCTCCTATGGATACTTCAACATGGGTGAATTTGTCAAGGACATTTCCTCCACAATAGGCACAATAGTATGATGCAGCTCATAAGGTATTGTCCGTTATGCCAATGCTAGCAATATATTGTTAGGCTATGTGGAACTATGAGTTGATTCACAATAGGTCTTAATCATTTCCTTCGCCTGTGAATATAAAAGTGGAGGCCATACAGAAGGATTATTTCCCTCTGTTGCGAATATCATGACAATGGGTATAAGGCTTGAATTGCTAGGTAGACTAGGTGTACTAGTTGGACTAAGTAGATTTGGTAAATCGTGAGGTGCACAACTGGGGCCAGTCTTGATTTCCTGAATAGACTATGGGGTCTATCTGGTATAGCTAGGGGTGCTAGCCCAGGGGAGTCCTCTGAACACGTTTATAATTCTGATTCAGAACTTGGTTCGTTCTTAGATTGCATCTCTTATAGGCAAGAATTTTTTGAACTTGGTCTGCAAATTAGGTCAGGACTAGGCCTAGGGCTTGGTCTTGGTAGTCTCTGCTGCTACTTGCTCCTGTGAAAATTCTGAATCCACAAATGATAATGAAGGAGGAGGTAGTTGGGCTTCACTCTGGGATCATGAGAAGGATACTATTACTCCTCTAGGAAGTGACTTCTGGTGTCTCTTATAAGTAAAATTGTTGTTGGCTAGTGTGAGTGAGTCTCGGCAGGTATTCACTCATGGCCTTTGTGGAAACAGGAAGGTATACTATGAGTATAGAATCAAAGTATGTGAAGGATGATCAATATGCTACCCGAGAGCAAAGGTATTCTTTAATCTAGGTCATAAAATTGTAACCTGCATATAAGTATCTTTAGAATGCTAAAGAGAAACTTAAGATACTATAAGGATAGGGGGAGCGGCTTCAATGGATAGGTCTTCAATAAATAATGGATAAGGTATTGAACTAATAGATTGACTGTTGAACTTGTAGTATTAATGAAAATAGTTTTGAAGAGCTTGAGAGTCCACATCCTTAATGGATTGCAAGGTTTTGAAAAACAACAGATAATAGCTGGGAAAACTTAACTGAGGTGCAAACATCCTGTCCAACAAATATGCTGACAGAGGCTTTATAACAAGGTAACCATACTCTGAATACAGAGGGCACCCTTGTCACTACCTGTTTTCCACAAAAGTGCATTTTGCCTTTTTTCAATACCACGAAGCTTTCTACACAATTTCCAATAACATGACCTGTCAGGTTACACAAATATCATATGGCTGGCTCTTCAAGAAGGATGAAACAAAAAAACCGCTACGGGATGACTCCCGATCCGCGACCTGTGCTCTCCAAAGTTATAAAGGGGAATTCTGCGATTTTTACACCCTAGGCAATCCCCTTGTACAAGTGACCATGAAGGACCACAGTCTCTACCCTCTATCCTGTTTATGGTAGAAGAGGAAAGGTGACTCTATTTGTGAATGATAATCCAACTGTGTACTAATTCAATCCTGTAACGGAATCCTACTATGTTTCTACTAGTACTACTGACTTGATGTTGGTTATTACTTATTTGGGTTTATACCTGATAAGCGCTACTATCTGGTTGTCCCTTCCTTCTTGGTTATGACTTCCTAACTAGTTATTCTTTCCTTGTTTCGCTTATCACTACCCGTCCTTGCTTCTACCCATTTGGGTATCGCTATCCTCCTGCTACACCTACTGGATTTGTATAGTAGTAGCGATCTCTTGTTCCTTCCTGTTTGGATTCCATTACTTGTTTTGTTAGCCCCATCCTGTCGCTTTTAACCCTCTGATTTTGGAATATGGTTACCTTGGTATGCTACCTCTGTTAGCATGTTTGTTGGACAGGATGTTTGCACTTTTGTTTAGTTTTCCTAGCTACAATCTTTTGTATTTAAAGAGCCTGCAATCCCTTAAGGATTCGGACTCTCAAGCCTCACAGGACTATCATCTTTAATACTACAAGTTGAAAGGTCACTCTATTAGTTCCATACCATTTACCTTGTCTATTGAAGAACAATCCATCGACGCTTCTCCCCCTATCCTAATAGTATCTTCAGAGTCCCTTTGGGATTCTCGAGATACTTGGGAGTAGGTTATAAATCCCCTCCTTGCCAAAGTGGCAGAAGAATCAATCCCTGGAACCTGGTACAAACCCACATCATGGTAAAAATGATTTGGTTGATATACAAGGACTATATAGCCCTAATCAACACCTGTAAACAAAACCTTGTAGCGAAGAAAGAGGACCTTGAGACTTTATGGAATGCTACCTCCTGGCCTGTCCCACAAACCCCAACCGGGATTCCCTTTTGACTTGCAGCCCCAAAAGCTGCTGAGATAGCTGTTGAGGTACCGGCAAAGCCTAAAACCTAATCTCCACCCCCTGTTCCTTGCAAAGCCTAATATGTTGAATCTCGACTATGGTCTATGGTAGTAGAGAGGGGCAGGGAGACGAAACGACAACAGAACTCTAGATCCCCCTGTGGCCTGAAAGCCAACACCACTATATATCCCTCCGTGAAAAGGAAGTGCCGCACCATAAGAGAATGCCGGCTGATCCTTAAAAGATAAGGCGGACTAGTCAATATAGTAGCTCAGGACCTTAGAAACAATATTAACACCTGTTTGTGTAATACATGTGTTTAAAATATTTTTATTAAAGAGCATACCATAACACTCACCACTATGGATACTGTAAAAGCTAGCCAGGTATCTTACAAGCTTAGTACCTTCATACACCTCATCCTTGGCACCACCAATATTCAACAAGACTCTCAGAGGACCAACTCTTGGTACTCTGGATCCGGAAACATGCCTCCTTGCCCTCTCTTCCACTGGTGCTTACCACTCAAAATATCTTGCTCGCAATGGCGTAACAGCCCCTAGGTGCACCTCTGATCAGGGTATAACTGGTAAAACATCTACAACAATTGTTATCCGAATTACTGTACCTTGAGCCAATGGCTTTATAGGGCGTCCGTCGCCTTGCCGCGTTTCTCATTAACCCATAGAACTGATCACTGCTTATATTTCAACACCCTCACCCTGTGTTCAGCATACGAATGCCTTGGCCACCACATTAACAAGTGAACCTATTCTACTCTTAACAGATAGTGTGCAGGCCCACACTATACAGGGGCACACACCTGCTCCACAAAGATCTATTATAGTCGTGGCTATACTTGTAGGGATCATATTATCAGCTGTGTCCACTGTGATATATAGCGCGAGACCTAAGACTCACAGTAACCTTCCTAGCCGAAGCAGGCCCCTGCCATATGGGCAACACAGCACGCCGAATGCATGGTACTTACCTGATCACTATGATACTGTCATAGTGTTTTATACAAGCCAGGCTCCTGATTTTACTCTCAGGTAGTTTATATGACAGGTATTGCAGTCTCTCTCTGATAGGCAGAGGCCAATATTGTTGGCACATTGGCCCTTTATAGGTTATGTTTTATTGAGTTAAGAGGGCAGTGGTGGATGATTCTTTTGGATTGGGGTTTTTAGGCCATAACTAACATTGTATGCCATGGACCTTCGTGTAGCTAGGTACGAATAAACTCCGGATACCATACAAAAAAGAAGGAAAATTGTCCAAAAGAGGATTAAACGCAACAGGATGGAGTTAACCAAGAAGCAAGGCAATCTATAACAAAGAGGCACAATCGATAACTAATAGTATTCAAATCCAGTATATAGAGCACGAGGATAGCAAGAGGCAACTAGGTAGAATCAAGGAGGAGGGGGTGATAAGCCCAACAAGGACTGAATATGCAGTTAGGAAGTTATAACCAGGTATGGATGGATAGCGAAATAGTATCTTTCATCTGCCATAAACCCAAATAAGTAATACCCTTACAATTATTGTGGCTCAGAGCTACAACCCAATGGATTTTGGCTGTCGGAAAGGGTTGGGAACCGCGACAGAGTGCCTGACACCTGAACATTGATTGTGCCTCCACCTCACTTTGTAGTTTAACATTTCACTGTGGGTTAACTGCCTCTTATTGGGTAATATGACTTTTTATGTAGTAGTCTATTTTTACACAAGTTGCTCTAATCTTACTTCTTGTCCAATGCCAATGGTAATAAACCTGTATATTAGGCTTTTATGTGTATGCTTAGCATATCTGCCATTCACCTGTTCCTTGATCTCATCAAGGAAATGTTTTGGGTATGCTTTATCAGATATCCTTTGCGCATTAACCACTCTCTGGAGTTGTTTCTATTCCTTTTCAACCACTAGATTTTCTCTTCTTTTTACCATTTGACATTGTTCATCAGAGTATAAACTCCAGCAACTTGAATATAAAATTTTAACTCTTAATCTGGCTCAATATGCTGGCTTGGAACTATTAAAGATTTTGATATTAATATAATTAGGAATCAAGTTAATTTGAATTTGTAATTGATAGATAACTGAATGCAGGAATTCCGCTAACTTTTTGTAACTATAAAAACGTGCTTTATTGGGAGCTGATGTATTATTTTAAATGATATATATAAATAAAGCTAGCTTCTTTTAAACAAAGTATTAATCTATATTATTAACTCAGGATATATTTAAAAGAGAAAAATAATGTACAAAGTGAAGTTGAGCCAGAATCTAATGTTGGGCATACAAGCACTCAGTAGGTGTGAGCTAGCTTTTGAGTTGGGGAAAATTCTGGGGTCCTTACTCAGAAGCTATAACCTAGGCATGAGAAACCAATACTAAATCAGTAGTAATAGGAGAAACATTTAAGGATTCTGTTACAGAAAGGTGTGTTTGTTATTAAGCCCATCAGGAAATAGTTGATTGTTATCACGGTTTTGTTACTTATAAGGCAAAGGTAACAGAATCCTACTATCTCTCTACTATCACTACTGAGTTGATATTAGTTATTACTTATTTGCATTTATACCTAGTAAGTGCTACCGTTCTGTTTTCCCTTCCTAGTTGGTTATCACATCCTAACTGGTTATTTTTCCCTTGTTTCGCTTGGAATTACTTTCTCCTTACTTTTACCTAATTGGATATCACTATCATCCTGCTATACCAGCTGGACTTTTATAGTATTAGCCACCATATGTTTCTACTTGTTTACATTGCCTTTTCTGTTTTATTTACCTTCCTCCTTTAGGATTTAACTGCCTGTTTTCAGAAAATAGTTATCTTGTTATCCAGACTGTGTTAGAATTTTTATTGGACATGATATTGTTGATTTTATTATGTTTTCCTATCTACAATCTTTTGTATTTGAAGAACCTTCATTGCTTTAAAGTGTCTGACTCTCAGGCCTCAGAGGAATATTATTTATAATACCACAAGTTGAATAGTTACTCCAGTTGTTTAATATCCTTTTTCTTTGGCTATTACAGGCTCCTCTATCGACTCTTCACCCCCTATTCAAATGCTATCTTCTAAGTCCTATTGGAATTCTAAAGTGACTTCAGAGTGGCTTACCATATAAGATAGACAATATAGAATCTATATAGTGCATACAAAATAAAGTATGTATATCACATTTCAGGAAAAGGAAGTTCCCCATTCACAGTTATGATCCTATACGGTAAGCTGACTTGCAATAGGTAACTACTTCACTTTGGATTGGATGAATATGAGTAGGCCGTTGTTATAGTCTGGTATGGGGCGTGGCGCTAATCCCAACCACCAGGGTAGGAGTACTATTGCAACGAGTAGTACTAGGCGGGTTTCCATTATTGGACTTAAGCCTATGCCTACGTTGTATGGATAGCCGAACCCTATGGTTCCTATCACAAAACGTTAATAGAGGAGTGGAGAGGTAAAGTAATTGTATAGAAAAGAACTTAGATGGTTGCGTGAAGAGTCCTAGATACACGCCGCCTAGAGTCCTTATGTAGGCACTCTTCCCTCAACACTAACACTGGTGACTCATACCTATGAGTCACCTAACCTCGATGACTCATATTTAGATATAGTATGAAATCCATCAGCTGACCCCTATGAGTCAACTGCACAATGTTCCAAATCCAATCATAACTCGTAAAACTAGTAAAGTGCCCAAAGTGGTCACATGCGCGAAACCCATGACTCATAATGTGAGTCATGTGCGAAACTCATTACATCATATGACTCACAAGTGTGAGTCATGCACACCATCAACCAATCACAATATAACAATGATTTGCACAATTGTGCATCATGTGAAACCACATGACTCCTAATGAGTCATAGTGCGAAATATAAGAACCTTATTACTCGTAACTATTAGTCATGCGAAATCCTGTCTTTCTTAGTCACCAATCGTGATATTAACTCTCCTCTCCGATCAGTCTGAGTCCCATCAAGCTCCATGTCCTATCTTCGACAGGCTTTCTCCAAACCTGCGCAATTCACTTTTCAACTTCTGAACCTGATGTTCGGCATACTGCCAACTTTTCCGGACTTCTTCTCAGGTTAGGTTGGCTATTCTGATGGTTCAATCTCGTTCGGCAATCATCCTGTGGTTGGTCCGCATATCCTCTCTTTGGGTCCGAATTGTGGCTTTGGCGTTCCCAAGTTGGTAGAGTAAGCGCTCGATTTGTCGTTCCAGACATCCCATATCTGGGCAAGTATCAGTTTAATTTGTTTCGCCCTCCTCTCTCCTCAACTGTGTCCGCACAGTCGCCTTCCTCTTCTGTATCCGTGCATCTGTTTCATACAGGGGGGCTACTTCCACGGAGCGTCTCAGGTAGTACCGGGCATCGATTTTGTCATGTCGATAATCACGGCAGTTGTCCATGAAGCACTGGATCCAGGACGATTCCTTGTGGGGTTGTTGTTGTTTTCGAATCTTTGGTTGTTTTGGAAACCAAATACTTCCTTCCATATCGCATAAATGAACGTGGCAGTGGTCATCCTAGCAGGCAGTCCAAGAAAGAGCGTTATGGTCTGCCTGCTTCTTTCTTTCCTCCTGCGTTGCATATAGGGGGCTGGATGGTGTGATAGCTCTTGCGCTATCACCCCAACTGTTGCTGGGTGCCAAGGTCGTTTCCTCCACGGGCTCAATCTTGACTGTAACCCATTCTGGGTTTTCTAGGGTACTGCTGATGGAAACGTTCAATGGCGATGCTGGCATTGTTGAAGTTCTACTTAGGGTACCAAGTTTTGTCGTGTTCTGGTGAGTAGCCGGTCCACTTGGCTCTGTATTGTAGGCGTCTTTAGTGTATGCATGAATCAATAATTTCTTCTAGTTCGTACTCGCTTTCTCCTTCTATCTCGATTGGAGGTGGTGCTGATCTCTTTTGTGAGGAAAACTGATTGGAGTCATATGGTTCGACAGGTGAGATGTGGACGGTGTTGTGGACCTTCATCTGTTGGGGCAAGTCCAATTTATTGGCACTTGTACCCACCTTCGTAAGGATCTTGAATGGTCCGATTTTCTCGTAATCCAGCTTCTTGCATGCTCTTGTGGTCCTTATATTCCTTGGCAGTAACCAGGACAAGTCGCCTGACTGGTGATTCGGATAGGATTTTCTGTGTTACTCGTAGTTTTCATTTTGTCATAATTGTGCACAGACTATTTCCTGATATATGATACTGTGCAGATGACCCATCTCTTCCTTATCAGTCCTTTCTTTTTGTATCATGTGGCCAATTGCCTCATGCTCCGGGTGGTGACCATAATTAGCATAAAATAGTATTGTCTTTATTGCTTCCTGTATGCGTTGTTGTATGCAAATTCAGCCAGTGGTAGTAGGTCGCCCCTGTCGTCTTGTTTATAGTTGATGTATGCTCGTAGGTATTGTTCTAGTATGCCATTTGTCCTCTCGGTTTGTCCATCGGTTTGAGGGTGAAACACTGTACTCTACCACCTTTCTATCACTAACGATTTCGTCATTTATCTTCATAGGTCTGATATGGACAAGGTTCCTCGATCTGTGATGAAATCCTGTGGCAGTCCATGTATGCGAAATATTTCCTTCTGGAAAATTTGCACAAAACACTTCGTATTCATATCTTTGTTGCAAGGTATAAAATGACTCATTTTCGTTAATCGGGCGATCACTACCAGTATAGCGTCATAACAAGCTGATATTGGAAGGTCGGTCATAAAGTCCATTGCTATAGATTTCCCTGATTGGTGGGGTGCTTGGTTTGGCTGCAGTAATCCGTGTGGTTTATGCTGGATTGCTTTCGGTATTTGGCATATATCACAGTTTTTAATATATAGTTTGATATCGTCTCCCATCCTTTGCTAGTAATATTGCCTAGCTAGGAGGGCGGTGGTTTTGTTTGTTCCTGCATGGCCTGCTGTTGGTGCATCGTGGTTTTGTCGTATTGTTATTGTCCTTATCGCTTCTTCTTCGGAGACCTAGATTTTCCATTGATACCAAAGGTATCCTTCCTTCCATTCGCATGCTCCTAGTGCCACTCCTTTCACCTCCTTGTTTCCTCTTTCCAGGGCATCGTGGATTGCCCTTATTTGTGTATCAGTTTTGCTTGCTTCGCGAATTTCAAGGTCGTCTTCTGTGAACCTTACTATTTCTATTGCTTCAAAGTAGTGTTCAGTCGGTAGGAGGATCCTGTGTGTCTGTCAAACCTTTTTGTTGTCTTTTCCAGGGATGTCTTCCACCCTTCCTGTTAGAGCCTCTGGTTTTCCTCCTTCTTTTCCAGGTTGATATTGTATCTTGATATCGTATTAGCGGAGTGTTCCGCTCCAGCGAATTTGTCGGTCCTTGAGTTCTTTTATCGTGGTAAAGGGTACCAGCTTTTTGTGGTAGCCGTTCTGAATCATCAATTTCGTGAAGATTTTCGCTCATTGGAGTCGATCCAGTGCTTCCCCTATCAATGGCAGCGTGTATCGATCTCCTTTGATGACTTCGTTGAGTCCTCACTAGTCCACACAGAGTTGTAGTTTGCCATCCTTCTTCTTCACAAACAGGATTGAGGATCCACCATTAGCGTAAGAGTCGCGAATCCATCCTTGGCTTTTGTTGAGGCGGATGTATTCTCTCAGCTCTTGCAATTCTTTTTCTCCTAAAGGGTATAACTTTTTGCTGACACTATTTCCCCTTTCTTGAGGTAGATTTCCAAGACGACCTTGGGACGATGTAGGGGCAGCCGAGTTTCTTCACCTTCCTTGAACATGTCCAGGTACTGGTGATATTCCCTAGGTACGATGTTTCTGGTATTTTACTTTTTCTTGTCCTTTCTTGGCCTTGATGGCTAACTCGATGCTGATATTGATTGCTTCGATGCGACTAGGTTGGTTTGTCTCGTAATCCCATTTGAGGATTCCAATAACTTCGCCTCTACGATAGAATTTGCCGAAGGATGTGGCCGTGATCTGATTGATCTCGATTCTTTGGCGTTCTAGTTCGTCAGTACTTCCAAATCCCGCTTCGCCTCTCATAGTCGGAGTCAGTTGCTCCATTTCTTCACCTTGTCCTATGACAATCTTTTCACAGATTAACTCTGTGATTCTATTTCCGGGCTCAACCATATAGACCTCTTTTCCCAGGTTAACCGGTACTACCGTGATCTCACCCGTATAATCAGCATCGATCACTCCCGCGTGGACAGTAATCAAATGTTTAACTGCCAACCCGCTGCGTGAAGCAATCCGCCCATAGGTGCCTTCCGGTACTTTGATGGCTATACTGGTACTGACAGGTTTTTGGTCTTTTACCAGTATCTGGACTCTTTCGCTCGCATACAGGTCGTGTCCTGCTGCCTTTGCTGATCCCATGGTAGGTATTGTTGCTGTTTCGTTTAATCTTTGGATTTTAATGTTCTGGACATCCTTGGCCTGAATCTAGGAGAATTGCATGGTTAAACTCTCTTCCAGGGCTTCTGCTTCGGGGACTAGGTCTACCGCTTGTGAGCTTTCTAGGCATACCGTTGTACTCATCTCGCTATCAAGCGTAATCTTGCTGCTTTCCCAATCGATTTTGGGGTTGTGTCTCCTTATCCATGGCAGCCCTAACACTACCTCATAGTTGGGTAGATCTGCGATTTGGAAGGTTGCCACTTCCCTATGGCTGCGGATGTCCATAGGTACTACCGCGATATGGGTTATTGGTTCCATAGTGCTAGGCTCCCAGTCCTCAAGGTAGATTTCACGTATTTCTTTCACTTTCTTTGTTCGTATGCCGTGTTCGTGGTTGAATTCCTTGGCAATAAAGTTTTCATTAGCCCACGAGTCAAGCATGCCGTTAATGATGACTGTCTTGTCCTTGCCATTTAAACGCATTTTTACCATGGCATAGTCTTTTTCTTGTTCCAATGTTTCTGTGTTTGTAAGTGCCATTAAGATGTTACCGATTCCGCTAGTTTTGATTTTGTTGTCCCGCAGCCCATCTCTTACTGGGGACTTCTTCGCATCCCGGCTCTTCCAGTGTTTCTCAGATCTCTCTTTCATGTAGGTTGGTTCGTAAATTCCAGCGTTTATTGTTGGTCTTACTGTTGAACTGCCTGGTATAGTCCTTCTCATCTCTAGCATTTCGGCAATTGCAGAATCTGTGCCCACGTCTTGCAAAACCCAGGCCTTGGTTGTTGTCCCTTCTTGTAAATTCTGCTCGTGAGTGGTTTAGTTGTGAGCGTCTTCTGGTAGCATCCAGCCCCATTGGGTCGCCTCGGGTTTCCATATTGTTGCCCGACTTCCAAGTTCCGGTATCATTCCTAGGTGTTTCCTGTTGTAGGATAAAGATAATGTTGTTTCCTTGGAGGTGCTTGATCATGTTGATCTAGTTTTCTTTTTCGATTGCCCATGCTGCGAGGGCATCGACATTTGCCGCCACCATTTGGTCCGCTGCCCATGCGCCTTGGAGCGTTCAGTTAATTCCTTTAAGGAATTGTCTTCTTAATTTACCATCGTCCTCATTCGCCTCTGTAGCTGTGTGGCGAAAGTCATTCCAGTATTCGGTGACAGTTTCTTTGGATTCCCTCAGGCGGTCGAGTTTCGTCCTCGCTGCATCTTCTACATCCACATCACCAAACTGGTCTTTGAGGACTGTAGTGAAATCCTCCTATGTAGTCCAGGTCTCCAGCTTGCATCCTTCCCCAAATGGGGTTGTCCAGCTTGCTGCTGCATCCCTCTGCAAGCTCTTGGTGTAGGTGATGCGTTCCGTATGTCGTGTTTCTTGTGTCGCTTCAAGGTATAATTGGCATTGCGCTAAGAAGGTTCGTAGTTTGGTTCTTGTTCCATGGAAGGTAGGGGGTTTCTCGACCTTGATCCGGTTGTTGATTGTTTCTCTCTAGTTGTTTAGCAGGGTCAGGATCTCTTGGAACTGTGCAGTTGTAAATCCTGCTAGTTGAATTCCTACTCCCCCACCGGCAGTTGCTGGTCCCTGGGCTGACATCCTTTCTGGTGTTGGGGTTTCGGGTTCCAAAGATCCTGTTGTTGAGGCAGGCTCAGGTGTCACAGGACTTGCAGTTCTTAGTGACTGGCTTCAGGATAGATTTGTGTTAAGTGCTTCTTCTGGTGATGGAGCAAGTGTTGAGGTAACGATTTCTCCCTCAGTGAGCTCGATGTCGTTATCCGTAAAGTTCGCTGTTTTTGTAGTTAGGTGTTGCTTACAAGACTCAACCAAATGTTATGATCTTATGCGGTAAGCTGTCTTGCAACAGGTAACTACTTCTCTTTGGATTGGATGAATATGACTGGGCTATTGTTATACTCCCGTATGGGGCGTGGCGCTAATCTCAGCCACCAGGGTAGGAGTACTATTGCAATAAGTAGTACTAGGCGGGTATCCACTATTCCGCTTAGGCCTATGCCTACGTTGTATGGATAGCCGAACCCTATGGTTCCTATCGCTCAATGCCAATAGAGGAGTGGTGAGGTTAATTAATTGTATAGGAAAGAACTTAGATGGTTGTGTGAAGAGTCCTAGATACAGCCCGCCTAGAGTCCTTATATAGGCACTCTTCTCTCAACCCTAACCCTGGTGACTCATACCTATGAGTCACCTAACCTCGATGACTCATATTGAGTCATAGTATGAAATCCATCAGATGATCCCTATGAGTCAACTGCACAACGTTCCAAATCCAATCATAACTCGTAAAACCAGGCATGTGCCCTAAAGTGGTCACATGCGCGAAAAACCCACGACTCATAATGTGAGTCATGTGCGAAACTCATTACATCATATGACTCACAAGTGTGAGTCGTGCGCACAATCAACCAATCACAATATAACAATGATTTGCACTATTGTGCATCCTGTCAAACCCCATTACTCCTAATGTGTCATAGTGCGAAATATAACAACCTTATGACTCGTAACCATGAGGCATGCGAAATCCTGCCTTGCTTAGTCGCCAATTGTGACATTCACATGACTTTGCATTTTTCCTCATAAACATCTAGCCCCTATGAACTATTATGCTTCTACCATATCAAACCAAACCTCTTGGCCCACATCTTTCGAGAATTGTAGGCCTGTCAGGATTGAGAATTTTGAGGATAGTCCAATCAGGCGACAAATGTGCCATCTATGTTTTGGGCAGCCTACGCAGAAGTTAGTTTACTATGGCACTCTTGGTGTTGTGGATTTAAATTATACTCTCCAAATACCTGGAGCAGTAGTAATCAAGGACCGCTGTTAAAGCAGTGGCCCTGGTGGCAATCTTGTGGGACATAATGCAAGTACCTATACCCTGGGACAAGAAATGTATCTTTTCGGATTCTCTTCATCTCGTATCTATTTCTTTTTTCTTTTTCCTCATTCTATTTCTTCCTTTAATTTTTCCTAATTCCATTTACCAATTCATCAATTTATTAATAATTTGTATAGGCATAGGGTGTTTTCAGTTTATTTAGTTTTCTATATTTATTCCTCTGGAGGCTAGTGCTGCCATTTTTAAAAATGATGTTAATCAGTGATAAAAGGTCCATGTTCCATGCAGATTTCATAGTGCGAAAGGGTTTTCCCATAGTTTTTAGTCCACAGAATGGTAGCACCCAGGTTGTATAAGAACTATCTAAAGCGGGCCAAACCTACATGTAGGGCAGTTGCTGCTTTTCACCCTACAACAATGGGCTATACACTACAAATACCCACAATTCTGACAAGATTTGGAATAGCCACACCATATTAATAACTAAATAAATAAATATATATAGATAGACAGATAGATAGATAGATAGATAGATAGATAGATAGAGAGAAATAAAATGATAATAAAGTAAAAATCATTAATCTAAGTAGCACGATACCTATACGGAAACCCTGTTATTAGTATTTGATTAAGATTTGGTCATGGTATAGTGATTAAATGTAAGTTGGGAAAATACCTTTGGTTCTGAGGTCATGAGTTCAATTCCTGCTCTAGACATTGAATTCCTGTCACACCCTAAGGTAGAGTCATTTGATCTGTTGGGTGGCTGGGCTGCCTGCATCATTCCCCCCAAAATAATATATAAAAAAAAAAAAACCTTATTTATTATTCTATCTAATATCTACCCTACAATTTTCAAGCATAACAGTAGTTCATTAGGGTTACCATGGTTTCGCAGTGTACTATGAGTGAACCACTTTTGCAAATAAATTTATATATGCTTACTAATATATTAGTAATTAATATTGTTTACTAAACCTTATATTTTTAACATTTTACTCCATTTCCTCTATTTTCCATTCCTGACCACCTTTATCGTACCTATCTTTTGTGTACCCTTCTACAGTTCTGGAACACTAGAGGTGAGACCATTTTTCTCATAAAAAGAGTCACAGTTATTGATGCAACAATTTCTGTAACAATTTAACCTAAAGTTACTAACATCAATTTTTAATTTTCAAATCTATTATAAACCAATTAAAATCCTGTATTATATATGCGTTAACTATTTTTTTCAAAAATAGTTTATTCAAAATAACCACATAATAGCCAGTATCAACTTAAATATCACTCAGGTAAAATTTGTGGACGGAAAACCAGTATTGTAAAGAATAGATAATAATTATTTAATTGAAACCAGGAGATAATATAATAGATAATATTACACAATGAGTTCAGACTCAGTAATCCGTCTATGAGAACTATACCTATTAAAGACCTGCCTTTCAAAATCATCAGAGCCATATACCAAATAGTTACGATAGGTTTCCATCATCCTTAAAAGCTGCTTATAATACTTTAAAATCAACTTTTCTCTTACATCTGCTAATGCAAGTGGAACAATGCGTGCCAATATAGAGAAGGAATAGCCATTATGAGTCATTGCATACAACTTTGAATAGCCGCAAAAAAAATAATAAATTTGAACTCACAGTGGTATACAGGATAAAAGATAACCAAATGCCCAACAGCTTCAATAGCCTCTTGCACCTCTCCTTTCTGCACTTGAAAGTCATACTGTGAAGCTAATAGTACACGTGCACAACATGATGCTTTGATTGTATATTTACAAGCTGGGTTTGGTTTTGTAGTTCCAGGTTTCTCTGCTGGGATAGATCACTGTCTGAGAAACTTACGTCCAGTAGGACATAGCCTGAGTTCTTCTCAAAATAGCTGTAATCCCTTCAGGCAGCCATCAGGTAAGATTATGGACAGCTTTTGGATTTACGATGGTGCATCTGGTCTTATAAATCACCCCACGCCCATGGGAACCGTGTTCTTCCCACCTGGATTGAGATCCATATATCCACTTCGGAGTGCATTAACATATTTCAGATGACCTTTTGCATTATTGAAAGGAAATAAGGCCTGTCATCTAGTGAATAGTTCCTCGACCTCTGGGTTCGCCTTTTCCATAATTTGTTGTAATAACAATTCCCTATTCCACAAGATGTTACCACCACAATTGAGAATCTCTAAAGCACTTCATCCTTCCAGTCGCCTAACTGGTGTGAAGAACTCTGAAATATGCAATCCTTGTCGTATTCTTTGTTTTTGAAGATGGCATTTGTTTTGATGAATCGAGATACCCTTTCTTCCATCTTTGGAATTGAATGTAGAGCCATCATGTATGACAAGCACAATCGGCTTAACACCTGGCTCTAATTCGTTCACAATTGGACATAACCCATCATCCAACCCATGAATTTGTGGTTCAGCACTGCCATTCTAGGAAGGAAGATACTCTGGTGATAAACGTGTACATCTGGCCTTTCATGTCTATCTGAATAGAGAGCTTTTCGAACCTCTCTCTAGTTCTATCGCAATTTTAATCGTAATGTTGTAACTGACCGACTAGAAAGTGAGGTCTTCATTTTGTGATGTATATTATTGATTGAATATAATTGCATTGGTTGATAGTGCTCACTATGTTCTGTATTGCGATATGTCACTAACCAATAAGTTGTAATAGCCTTAGCAACTCCAATTGAATTCATAGCTGTAAGGGAAAAGATTAGAATTCATTATATATTACCCTCAATTAAATGCAGGCTTTATTTACTCATAGCATGAGATCATAACAAACTTTGCAGAAAATATCCTTCTCCAACCTGGGACAGATACTCTTTCATCATAAAACCTGTTCCCTCATCAGTCAATCAGGTACGACTTTGGTGCATTTCCCATGTTTAGGCGCCGGAAGTTTGCCCTGTCGGATATAATTCACTACATGAATAAGTATTCGCTCCGCATCCAATTTTGACCAACCTCCTGCTGTAGCGACCTGTAAGGTAACACTTTCCGAAAATGACAAGCTGGTATAGGATCTGTTGGACTTCAAGATAGCTGACTCTTCTGTCATAATCACTCCTCCTTATATTCAAATTTAATAATTGCATACAACTGCATATCCCAATCTAATTGGAGGCCAAAGTGGTGCTTAAATTGTGTCTTAGTACGGCTGTTTACCACTTTTGCTAAACGCCTAATTGCAGCCTCAAGGAACTCTATCTTAAATATTCTTCAATCACCTAAAAGCCTAGGGCAACTGTTATAGGCTTCTTAAGGAAGATTTTTGGAATGACAACCTGGTATCCGAGGTACAGAACCCTTAATTATAATTAGCCTAGGACATAACATGATAACTAATATTTCAATATATACTGGTTTAGTATCAAATCTTTCACTTTAAATTATATGTATACACCTTGCAGATAGTTCTGCTAGTAAACGCAGTTGCTGGTTCTTAGAATAGTGTCTCCTTGCATGGTCATGGGTGCAAAACTGAAATTAGCTTTTTGGCCATCACAGAATTTACGCATCCTGATATTGGAACGGAATTCTTTAATCTGAGATACTACAGAGGGTGTTCCGATCATAGAACAACCCCTAGCCATATACAATAGGGATTTCTTTGACCTACATTGGCGGGCCTGCTCAGCTTTAGTACGGGGTATTTGTAGAGAAATAACTATTGAAGTATTTAGCTTGGCCTGATCTTGGCAAACACCTACCCTTGTTGCTGCCCGCTTCTGTACCCTCTAATCAATTTCAGTTCACTCTGGGAATTCCATTTTCTATATGATCTAACTTTTATTTTAAACATTTAGACAAAACCATTACTTATATCACTAAATGTCAGCAGTGTGGGAATTTGCATTATATTCTGGTTGCTGATACAGGAAGTGATCTGTAATATAATAATAAAATTGGTGGTAAATTTCAATTTAGTTGTAAACTGGCAGCAAGGATATATATCACAGTGATAGGATAGTCTGATAAAAAGCAATAGTCAGAGTAGCAAAAGGGATTTTGAAAATGTATCATATGATAAGAGGTATGATATTATATCATATCATAAATTAATTATAGCTCATAGGTATGGGGAAAGGATATTTTTAAGATTTTTCTTTGCATAGTAAAATAGGCAAATTAAACTTAACCTTAAATGTTTCAGAAATCATTACATCATTGCCTGTCAGTCTTTTTGTGAGAAAGGTGGTCCCACCTTTAGTCTTCCACAACCATACCAAGACAATTTTTCCATACCTCCCACATTTTTGTAAAAGAAAATATGATTTTTTCAAGATCATACTCAATCTTTCTAATATCTCTCACCTCCTCCTATTATTGAAACTTCTAACTCTTATTCTGGGTTTGGAACTGGCTTAAATCATCATCTTCACTCACAGGCTATTGATTAATATAAACTTTCATGTTATAAACATTGTGGTGTTTTTCGCATGCTTTAACAATTGAAGAAGAAACAACTTGGTTATCAAACTCTCTATAGTTTTCCTAATTCCAATTATTTAAAAGTTTTCAAAAATACCCTTACCCTCTCGGTTCAAAATCCAAACCATATTGCCAAATTGTGTGTTGTTCCTTCACTTCCACCCTGTCAACACCAATGTCTTAGGGACAATAATGACTAGATATCCGGCTACCGATTCCTATATGCTGCAAGTCTTTTACAAATTTGATTAGAAAGACAGCAATATTTACACTACTGTGATATATATGATACAATTTATGGAAACTTTCCTAATGAATACTATGCCTTCTGGGCTGTCTATGGTCAACAAAAGTTTTCCAGTAGTGAATATCGCCACGATTTCCCTACCTCCCAAACTGGGGTCAATTCCAACAAGGCACTATTTAATTATATCTCACATAAACTGCAAATGATGAGTTCTAATATGTACACCCTTTTGACAATAGTAGATGGTTATTTTCCTGTCATCTTTACCTAAATGGTAGGCACATAGCATAGGATGGCAAATTATGAGCATATGACTCCTAAAGGAACTAATTTAGAGACCCATGTAGATTGGAAGGATTTAATTACTGGTATAATGGTGTCCTTCTGTGGGGTGATTCTGCTGGTGGCAACTTGATTTTTTGGCAAGCAAAAGTAGTTTGTGAAGTACGTCCTAGTGACTGTCTTTTGTTTATGCGTTCAGTTATAGCATATGGAGTTTTAGAAATTTCAATTAGGGAATGACACTCTGTGGATTTGTTTTGTTATAAGACTACTATAGATTGGAAAAACAGTATAGATAAAGCAGCTGGAATTGTTCTTTAATTATTATTTATATCTCTTGAAATTATATTTATTATCTCTTTGTAAGTTTTTTACCATATTTTCTTATTTTATTTCACCACTTTTTTTCTACCCATTTACAAGGTATCCATATCCCAAGTCTAAATAGCCTGTATAATATTTTTTTTTCTTCTTATTTTGATATTGACTTTTTTCGTTTTCTTTTGAATTCCAGCATTCTTCTCTATTCCTTATTGCTCGAATATCTTATAAATATTTACTCAATCATATGGTTCCTTACTCTATTTTGCCTGGATATAATTTGAAACCTTATTGTCAACATCTTTAGGACCTTTATATTACAGAACACAAATCTCTTAACCCTGTTCAGATTATTATAGAAAATGATTATAATTTGACTCCAAGGTAGTATTTAATATAATATACCAATATCTCAAGATAACGTACTGTGCTGTTTCTTTTATAAATTCTCTTATTTTAGTCCTTGAGAAAATAAGTAAACATTTCTAGAATGGAGTTTTACTAAACAAGAAGCTGCACTTACTAAAAATAGGGAACTGGTGGACCGAGTTTGCTCCTTTTTATTCATAAATATATCCTGTACAACTATGATTAGCTATATAAGTCAAGAAGGTTAGCAGCTTTCAGCAATACAATTACTCAATTTTTTTTTTCATCTCAGTTTGCATTTTCTAATGGGAACTGGCGACTCCCTACAAGCTTGCATAAAGGCTACTGAAGCAGCACAGTTAAAATTTCACGAACCCATTATATCTGGACAATCTATTTGCTTTTGCCAAATATATACCCTAGTACATATTCACCAAACTGGAGTATTTTTATCCCTGTATGTACTCACTTTACAAATTTAATAACTTTGCTTTGATAACTGTAGTAGACATCACGTAGAAAATACACTTGCAGTTTTAGATTCTGAGGGTTTTGAATATTGTAGAAAAGGAAATCAAAAAAGTAGAAGTAGGAAAGAATTCCATATTCAAGGTGCTAACTATGTAATATCAATTGATAGTCATGCTGGGTCATCACAATTTGAGTTGGAGATATATGGCACGAGTTATTCATATTCAGGTTATATAATTTCGTGTTACATTAGCATTTGAGTGTATTTCAGCGAAAAGGGTAACCATTACCAATAACCACAAATTGAGCTTAACAGTCTTCACAATTCAGTGCTAGAGAGAGTACACACAGGGCATCTCAAAATATATTTATGATTTAAAATGGTGTAATATTGGTCTTATCATTATGATTTTGAAAATGTACTTCAAAATCAATTTTTGTATAGCCTTATAGGCTGTCTTCCAATCTACCTGAATAGTTGATTTTAAATATTTCCAATTGTGTAATCTGTAGGTATTATCAAAATAGTTAAAATATTGAAGATTTTCTAAAATTTAACTGATATTATTAACCTGAAGCTGAGAATATCAAATGCAACAATAGTCAAAATAAGGGTATAGGGAGCAAATCAAATGTGAGAGAGTAGTGTGAGTTTGATGATTTTGATAGATGCACAGAGGTTGTTATTGTACTTGATTGAGTTTTATTGTACTTGGTTAAGTGCATAACTACTGATTAGGGGTTATTGTACTCGGATGAGTATCATTGTACTTGGTTAAGTGCCTTTCTAGTTCGTTATATACCAATTTAAGGAAGATGATAGATAAATCTCTTATAAGAGGTCCTTTTAATGCTTCCTATATTCTTTAACTGGGAATTCTTCCCTTAATCCCCATTTCATATATTTGAATATCTTTTTTACCTCAGTTACATTTTACAAAACTATGGATATGAATCCAAGCCTCTCTTCCACATATAGTACTTGGCTATTTAAAAAGTATTCACACACTTTGGGACCTTGGCACACAGGTCTTCAGGGCAAAAGAGTCTGTTGACTCCCTTTTTACAATTTGTCCAGTATTTATGTACTCATCTATCAGCATCATTAAATCGTAGTACAATGTTACGATCCTATACGGTAAGCTGACTTGCAACTGGTAACTACTTCTCTTAGGGTTGAATGAATATGACTGTGCCGTTGTTATAGTCCGGATTGGGGCGTAGCGCTAATCTCAGCCACCAAGGTAGGAATACTATTGCAACGAGTAGTACTAAGCAGGTTTCCACTATTGCTCTTAGGCCTAGGCCTACATTGTATGGATAGCCGAACCCTATAGTTCCTATCGCACAACGCCAAAAGAGGAGTTGACTGGTAAAGAGGTAAAGTAATTGTATTGGAAAGAACTTACATGGTTGCGTGAAGAGTCCTAGACTCAGGCCGCCTAGAGTCCTTATATAGGCACTCTTCCCTCGACCCTAACCCAGGTGACTCATACCTATGAGTCATATAACCGCGATGACTCATATTGAGTCATAGTATGAAATCCATCAGCTGACCCCTATGAGAGAACTGCACAAAGTTCCAAATCCAATCATAACTCGCAACACCAGTCATGTGCCCCAAAGTCGTCACATGCGCGAAACCCATGACTCGTAATGTGAGTCATGTGCGAAACTCATTACATCATATGACTCATAACTATGAGTCATGCGAAATCCTGCCATGCTTAGTCACTAATCATGATATACAAGTATTATAGTTTAAAAAACAAGCACAATGGAAAGAGGTAAGCATTCCCATCACATTTAAAATGACGCAAGCACTAATTTATATTAAGTGGAGGGAAATCAGCCAACAAGGGACTACTGTAGTTATTGCATATCGGATTTCTCCTCTAGTTATTAGCTATAGAATCATTCAACAACTTACTGATATTTCTGGATCAACATCAAAAATATTTGGATGAATGCAGTGATATATACTTTGAAGGCATATCTTGCCAAATCTGTCGATCCTGTTACACCATATACTATCAACGAATTGATAGCAGCTCAAGTTCTGGAACCCAATGCCAATTCCAGAACCTAATACCAATTCCGGAAGGCCTAAGGCTCTGGTAATAAGCAACCAGGATAGTCTGGTTGTACTTGTTTGACAAGACATTACGACATGGGAGATGGCCACTATTCCTCTATCAACACCAATCAATATTTGGATGCATAGAGTGACAAATAATTGGAAGTCAAGTCTTGCCCAATCATTCGTTCCTGATACACCACATACTATGATAGAACTGATATCAGCTAAAGTTCTGGTTCCTAATGTCTGTTCTAAAAGGCTTAAGGCTCGGTCAATAAGCAAAGAGGATAATTTGGTTGTACTTTTTGAGGAGACTTTACGATACGGCATCTTACCACAGTCACAATCTGGCAGGAAGCCGGATTGTGGCATGAATCTTTAGCAACAATATTCAACATACTGGTAGAAAGAGGATTAGTGGAATATAGGGAATAATCTAAATTTATTCTAAAAGTAGAATGTAGAGCAAAAAGACTTGTAAGTTAATTATTTCATTTAAATTAGAAATTAGTTTTAGGTTTTCAATAGGCATTAAGGTTAGCTAGATGTCCTTACTAAAGAGGTTAATCACTTAGTTTATGTACAAATATAATCTGAAAACTATTGAAATGCTAATATATTATATGAAATCAAGTGATATATTGCAAAGAAAGGGAAATCTGGGATGTAGAAAGAGAATGGGCAAACAATGGATTCACAGATGAGATATCGATTGAGGTGGAGTTAGTTTTTGAATTTAACCATGTTTGGCGTGATAGAAGTCAACAAAGGTATAAGGATTATGTTGGGCAAGAAAGAAGCAAGGAACAGCACTGATGTGCGGGGGGATGATATATAAGAATTTGAAGAGCTCATTTTATGTTTGGTCACCAGACCTAAGGAGGAAAAGGAAAAAGCTATTCATGAGATAGCAGAGCTAAATACGGACCCAGCCTTAAAAGAAAAAAATATCAACATACTATGAAGGCAGTCAAAGGAATGGAAACTACTACGAGACTGGGAACTAGCAGAGGCTTGCACCACATGCATTACAGAAAAAAAAAAAGCCAAAAAAGGCAAGACTATTCAAAGCTGGCGGGGTAAGAAATATGAAATAAAGGAAATCAAACATGGTGAGGGACATAGGGGTGGACTCATGGCGATATGTTCGTTACCTATGTAAGTTCATCCTGTGGCCTTCATGTCAGGAAAGATTAAGTCTAAATTCAAACTTTTTTACTAATAAAGGATAATGTTACCTCTTATGATTCTTACTTTACAAATCATCTGAGGGAGCAGGCTGGGGATAGTAAAGGTTTACGGGCCGCAAAATCCGCCTGATTGTAATCCTATAGAGTGAATTTGCAGGCTAATGTAATGTCGTATCTGATGGTAATGAGGTTCGAGAAGATCTGCACTCCAGCTATGATGAAGATAGTTTTGTTGTAGGAGTTGAACTAGCTTTCATTTGTGGAGATCAATAGAGAGATTTCAAAGCTACCAAGGATGATGAAGCAATGTATTGAGCAAAATGGGGGAATCAAATATTAGGCTTAATATTTTCATTTTTATAACTCTATCATAGGTCTCTTTTCTTTTTCTTTCTCACTTCAATCACATTTTCCTTTCCCAATTGCTAGTGTTTTGGTATCTTGAATTAATCCCTCTGTCATTGAAGTTCAATGTTTAATCTATTGTTGTTCTTCACAAATGAAACTGTTATCACTGATGATCACTCAGAGGGCTAAACGATGCTTGGCGCCAAGGCCGCAAAGTGTCTCAATACTGTTTCTAAGGCCTAGTAATACCAGTAATATGGGGGCTGATCTGAGTGTAGCACTTTTAATAGAGAAAGCATATTTGGTACTGGTAAGTATTAAGGCCTTTTGCTATAATGAGGAAAGAGTTAAATTCTGAAAAAAGGGGTTATATAGATTTAGAAGAAAATGAGAAGAATGAGGCACCAAAAAAGCGCTTGAAGATGCTCCTTGATCCCTGCTCCTGTTCACACAAGTGTATATACTGGGGAGAACCTAAAAGATATATAAAATAGCTTTCATATCATGATAGTCTATCAAGACACGAGAGGAAAGTAAAAATTACTTACTTTTATATTCTCAGTTGTCTAATAATACAACCTTAGCTAAAATGTGGCAACTTGAGCATAATGACTATTGTCTTGTTAAGGGAGCATATAGTAATAGGAAGCTTCAGGATCCTCACACATTTATTGATCTTGTATGTCGAAGAGTATTTATTACTTCTTCGAAGATTTCCTATAGGCTCTCTATGCTCATATTCATCACTTACATAATTCACAAATGCCGATTCCCAAAGTACATGGTAATTATAATCATATTCCTTCAAACAATGTAGCCTTTGAACAAGTATTGGGTGTCTGATACCAAACTTTCATTTACATATATGGGAGAAAGAGGGTGAGGTAATTGCAATACAAGCTTATAAGTTAAAGTTGCAGAATAGGAAGCTTGTCTGCATTTGGAAGTAGTAAAAATCATTTAACTTCCATCGCATCTATCTTATCGTATTATTTACCAAATGTATCTAGCATCTATGAACCTTAGTGAACAGGAAGCAAAGATATCTTTTACTAAGTTTTACCGAATCTGGAAGGACTCTGAAATTTTGAGGTTAATGAAAATTTGCAAGCCATCTATGAATGTTTGTGATGAATGCTGAATTTTGCCAAACTGGCCTAGCAAAAGAGGCAATACAGTAGCACTACAGGTAAACAATACTGAACCAGAAGATTAAACTAATATTAGTCTATTAGAACTGAGTGAGAAAGAACAACAACTTCAAAATCATAAACAAGAGTATAGAGCATGCTGTACAGCTTATGAAAATGATATACAAGAAGCTAAGAGTAGTTATTCTAATACTAGTATATTTTCTTTTGATTTTCAACAAGTAGTTAAAATACCGCAGGTTCCACAACAGCCATTTCAATGATATTACTGGTCTCCATTCAAGTAATCTGTTTTTGGAATTGTAAATGATACTACTAATCTGCATTATCATGCAATATATACTGAAGTACAACAGGGATATGGAGCTAATAAGGTTGTTTCAATCTTATATAGTTTTCTGACTGCAAGTTCAAAGCTTACGCTACAGATTAATCTCTGTGCAAACAACTTTAGAGGTCAATATAAGAATAAAAAAATTGCTATTCCATCTCTGTTGGCTTATACTGAGTCAAGATATTAAAGAAATTATCTTGGCATTTCAGATAAGGGGTCATACAAGAAACTGTATAAATAGTGGCTTTGGAATAGTCAAGCAAAAGGCATAACGATATGAGATATAGACTCAATAAACTTTTGCAGCTTGGGTGAATATCACTGAACACACAGGAAAGATCAAGGCCATACAGTTTTTCAATGATCCCCCAGAAACTATGTTTCTGAATGGGAGTTAACTTTGAAGCCCTATTGAATGACTTACAAGTTCTTGAAAGGTATCAGTTTTTATAATTTGGTTCCTCTCATCATGGAATTGTTCTGGGTTAAAGGCCACCACAAGATGAGTGGAGCAATATTAATTTATTCAAAAAGGACTTTCATTTATCTTTGTTTCTAGATATAGAGCCAATGGGACTACAAGAGATTAGTTTGAATTCAGAAATACAGTATGATCTTGGGCATAAGTATTCTGCTTATTTCCCATCAGAGTATCACAGCCACTACTTAAACTCAAAACCAGAGAGAGATATAAGTTCTAGAGTATGTGAAATGAAGAATACTAGATCTAGAATTGCAAAATAAGCTAAGATGAAAGTATATCCTGAATGATAAGGTGAGAGTGTTAATCCGAATTCCCAGGTCTCAGCACCTATACCATCTTTGCCCCAAGAGCGGCAGATTGGTTGGCTACCTGGCTCAAGAAATAAGCCAAAAATAGTTGATTTAGGTTGAAATATGTATCAATTTTCTTTATTCTGTTCATATTACCTCAATTAATATATGTTAATAATATGCATTGGTTTCAAACAAATTATATGAACTGTAAATGAATAATATTTGCATAGAACTAACTAGTTCGCTCAGGCTAGTATTATTTGATATTTTTAAATAATTTACTTGATAGGTGGTCCAGCTATTATATTTTCTTTATTGAAAACTCTTTTGGTTATTTTCTCAAAAAAATACTGGTTGCTATGTAAACTAAAACCACTCATAACTTAAAATATGGAAAAGGCAAATGTACTCCTTTTTGCTGCACTGCACCCATTTGTAATTATAGTCCTATTTTAGTTAATAATTAGTACCTATACTTTATTCAAACTTCAATGCATATTCCATAAGTTATACACTCTGAGAGGGGTAATTAACTTTTATTCTTATTTTAAATAATTATTATTACTTCTATTAAATCAATCCAATGATCCTACAAACTAATTTTATTATTAGCTAGACACAGAAACTGTTTTACTTGCGGAGTGTCATCTGGTACTTTGTTGTACAATTCATCCAAATGTACTGTTCTCACAGGCCTTTTGTTATAGAAAATCTATTGATTATCAAGTGATTGAGGCTTGGTGGAAGATTTTAACTAGAGGACAAACACAGGAAAGGAAAGTTTATTTCGCTTTACTTGAAAGTCACGGTTATTTAATAGCAGTGATATTGATAAATCCTGTCTTCAGCTTGTTTATATGGAAATTATTCGCTATAATATTCACAACTTTGATGCGGAATATAACTCATTATCTATGAGAAAACAACTTAGGCTAGACCTCAATGTCCTAAATAGAAGGCTCTTCAAAATGTACTTTTATCTACTAAATGCAGAAAATTATAAGGAACCTGTTAATCATTCAAAATCTTCAGCTTTGGATGGTAAAGTTGCGGCATATGAGCTTGATTCTTATTTTTCCCTTTAGACAATTTCTCTCCACTCTCCCTTTTAGCTAGAGCCTAATCTCCCTACATCATACTAATATGATAATCCTCAAAAAAAAAAAA